>JANEHU010001607.1:0-30097 GCA_027563435.1 Nasonovia ribisnigri
TTCTCCAAGCAAGATTAAACGCGGGAACCTTCAACAAATAAGATCGATCAGCGTGTATAACAGAGTGTCACACGAGACGTTGAGTAAGTTTGATTTCGATAGCGATGACAGAGTAGATATGGTACAAATGGCTTCTGAAAACTCAGAATTTGTGAAATATGTATCAAACCCCCAAAGTTCCAACTTTGAATGTTACATTTTCAGTAAGGAACAATTGATGGTTTTGAATAAACTCAAGCCGGTCACTTTACATGTTGACGAGACGGGTACAGTCATAAGACCTACTACGTTAAAAAAAAAACAAGAGAAACGTTTATTGTACTATGCGGCAGTAATTAAAGCAAACGAACACATGATGCCAGTTGCGGAATTTATAAGTACCGATCAATCGACAACAGCCATTTACAAATGGTTAGATGCATTTAAACGGTTTGCAACTGAACACGGCTTTGACGTGTCAGATTTAATTGTGAACGTGACGAGTGATTTCTCTACGGCAATAATCAAATCCCTGGCACAGGCTTTTAACAGGTGCAAAGATGTTATTGACTACCTAGATCAATGTTATGATTACTTGTACGATCATAAACAAATGAAATCAAAAATCATACTCAATTTGTGTTGCTGTCATTTGGTAAAAAACATTTCAGATGACGTGTTCAAGTACTATGGTGCAGCTGGCAAAACTAATAAAAACAAAGATCTTGCACGCATCGTTGTTGGTTTTGTAACACCAGCATTTGACCTGAAAACGGTAAATGATTTAGATAAGTGGTTTAAAGCACTTTGTACAGTTATACTTTCACCGTACCAAAATGGTGATGTCCAAAAATCCATTGACTACCTGATTGAACTTAACAACAGCGATATGACGGTGTTGAATTCAAAAGAGTACAAGGATTTTGAAAACAATTTGTCCTCAAATTCTGATGGAACTCAAGTAGATGATCTGAAAACAAACCCATTATCAAAGGGGAAATATAAAGCTTCAAAGTTTTATGGTCGTTTTGCGAAAATGTCAAGAGACATAAGAGCATCATTTACAATAGATAATAAAGGCGTTCCAAACGAGTTTCACAATGAAGAATATTTCAGTGACTTGATGGGATCTGTTGTACCCGTCATACCAATGTGGACTTGTCTTATGTTATATTCCAAATTAAAAGTGTGCCATAGACCAAATAATTCTGGTGCAGAATTATGGTTTCATTATCTCAAAAGGAACAGCCTGCAAGCAAAAAGTATGAAATGTAGTCGTTTCATAAGGCTTACTAGACACAGGATAGAAAGTGTCACCAAGGAAGTGCTGTGTGACATACCAAACACGCGTTGTGCTATTCCCAAAAAACGACAAAATGTCGATTGCGATAATGTTCGGAAAAACAAAAGCGTCTTATCATTTGATACTGTCACAGATCTGAGTGACGATGAAGAAGCTGAACAATGGAAAGCTAGAAAAAATAAAAAAAATAGGTTATTATTTTAAGCAAGGCAGCTTAATGGCAAATATGAAAAAATTCAAAACTATTAAACCTATACACAAGAAAACAGAGACGGTAGTTGATTTAACTACGATGAAGATAATCAAATAACAGAAAATAATATTATGGTGACACCGATACTAAAAACTGTAGAAACATTTTCGACGCCTGGTAGTTACTGTTCGCCTATAGATAAAACACAATTGAAAAACGATACTTACCCTAATAGATTAAAAAAAGATGTCAATTTCTATAGAAAAATGGTCAGAAATAACGACGTCAAAGAGGAGAAAGATTATGTTGTAGGCAATTATAAACACATAGAAAAACTTGTAGGTTACGCAGAAATATTGTTTTCAGATTTCGATACACTCTCTGATTATCGGTCGGAGAGTCCTTATGGGAACAAAAAAATGTGGCTGACTAATTTTGTGATATCTATTATATTGGCTAGTTATTCTGTGAAATACAGCAAAAAGTCAAATACCCAAATATTCACATCTGGTTTGGTTGATGCTATAATTGAAAAACAAAAATATAAAGGTAAAGTGTCCATAAAAGAAAATAGTTTTCTCATTCTGCCTTGGAATTTAGGAAACTCACATTGGATAATAGCATTTGTAGATTTTTGTAAAAAAGAATGCTACATAATGGATCCAATGGGAAATCAGATCAATCAACAAGGGCGTTTCAATAAGTTGATTAAGGGACTTAAACTGTACTGTTCGTATGGTGAACATAAATGGTTTCCAAAACTGACTTTAAGCACCCATAAACTACAAAATGTTCCGCTACAACAAGACGTGTACAACTGTGGAGTGTATGTACTATATTATGCCATTACGTTGATGAACGGAGATTGTTTTAATTCGCTTTTCGAACCTATGGAATACAGGCGGTATCTCAAGACATATTTGTTGGAAAATTCTGATTTCATGAGAGACATCTGCTTATATTGTGGTCGGACTGGTGTGGCTCACAGAATAATGTGTGGTAAAAAAGGTGTTGAATGGGTTGAGTGTACGGACTGCAACCGTTGGATGGTGATTGATTGTATTCCTGATGAGGATAAATTAGACACAACAGCAGATTATGAACATAGTGATTTTAAATGTCTCTTGTGCCAGGAAAAAAATTAATCAAAAACCTAGAAAATAAAAGTGAAGACATGAACAATTATTACAAATCAATAAAGTTAATAATTGTGGTCTTGAGTTGTCCAATACAAATATTAAGTAAGTAACAATAGTAGGTAAGTATTTAAATAGTTTAGTAATAACACCAGATACCTAATAGTAATAGTTTAACTTGAATACTTTACAACACTACCTAAGCTAATGTAAATCTGTGAGTAATAGTCAACAATAATATAGTGAATTCATAATTAATGCTAATGACAAGTTGTGTATAATGGACAGCGAAATATATTTTATTTTTTAATATATACCTAACATAAAACAAAATAAAATTAATAGTTGAGATAGGTACCTACTAACATAATGAATCACTTGTGAGAAGCGTTGTTTTCTATAGGCCTACTGGGGATCATTTCAACGCATAAAAAAAAAAAATGAAACGAATCCATTGCATTGCCTCTTGGGTGGATTTGGAAAATGCACTTCTATAATAGTAAATTATACAATATTATACAATGTACATAATATTACTTTTAACTGTAACATAAACATTTCACACTAACTGCCATTGCACACTTACAGGTTTCATGACTTTATAGTAGCTTCGACACTGCATTTGATTCGAGTACTTTTTCTGTTAACACAAATAGGGTACAAAACGTACAATATTACAATAAGCTCTCAGCAATAATATCAGTAAACAAGTGGCACCTGGGAAAAAGGCCAGCAATAATTAGTAAAAATACCTCCTAAGGACTGTAAATTGACAACAATATAATTGAGTATTAGCACGAATACGTAGCAATAAACTTATAAAATAATAAGGTGGTAACACTGACTTTATAAGCGTACGATAATTAGTTAGCAATAGAGAGCATCAAGTTAGCAATAATCGTTGAGAACCACTGAAATTTTCTTATCACAAAAAGTCGATTATTGCTAATGTAATTTTCATTAAAATACAATACAATTTAAAATAATATGTTTTATGTATACCTACCTATTGTATAGGCCTAAACCGTGAACCCTTCCACCATGGAAAACTTCAGGCTACGCCACTGATTGAAACTAATTATACGATCAGTATTTGATTTACAATCGTCGCGAATAGTATTTTATATTAAATATGTCACTTAAAAACGAGTTTACGAACTTTTAAATAGTGTTGTCGAATCGAAAAATGATAAAAACACTTTGTACATAACAAGTGAAAAATATGATGTATTATTGCTTGAAGTCAAAGAACCAAAATCTGGCAGCATTAAAAAAGTATTCATTATCGGTAACAGTTTGATATGTTAATATTGGTGTAAGTGGCGTCGTGAACATTTTTCATTCACGAGAACAAAACTATTTTAGGGACCACCCACCCCCAAAACTGTCGGATAAATTTTTAAGTATTAAAAATGTTCTAAATAATTTTTTGTCAAAAAAACTGTCCTTAATATTTAGATAGATCTGACGGCTTAAAAAAATAGGAGTTATTATTGAAGCTTTATTTGTTGTGCGAATCTTTACTTGGTATCCCAGAATAATCAGTTGTACGCTATCTATACTGTCTAGTGTCTTAACATAACAATGGTTAGCCAACTTTTTGCACTAGCTGGCCATATTCACAGATGTATTATTTTAAATATTCACTAATTTTTCAGAAATGTCTTTATTTCAAAAATCATCATACCAAAATATGATAAAATAAATACAAATACTTAAATTAACTGAACATTAATGAATTTTTTAAATAGATATGAAGTAAAAGCTTCTACAAGCTAGAAAAAAATGTCCAATATATTAAAATTCTTATTGATATAACATTATTTTTGAGCTGCCAAGGATTAGCTTTTAGAGGACATGAAGAATCAAGGCTCTCTATAAATCAAGGTACCTACCTAACTACTATTTTTATTTTATAAAAGACTGACTACTAACGTATTTAGATTTAAGTTACAAAATTAATAATTAATGATACCTATAAAAATAATTAAACATATATTACAATTTAAATTTTTACAACAAATTGTATTCAATATTTTCTTCTGAGTTGGATGATGTCCTTTTTAAAAACTTAAACTTACCAGAAATAGTATTTATTTGTATTAAAAATAAATGTCTTGAGATATATGGCCTTATTGCATTCATAATTTTCTTAAATAACCATTTATAATATTAATATTATTAATAAATAATTGTTATTATTGTATTCCATAAATAATAATATTAAGTTAAGATTTCTATTATTGAATAATTTCATAATAAATAAAAATGTCTTATTTATTTACAAGGTATTAACTCAGTTTCTAATACATAAAACAAATTTAACTTTTTGAAAATATTTAAAAATAAATAATACTTTGACAGTCAAGTTACATGATTCAATTGCACTTTTATTACACTAAAATTAATTACAAATTAAAATTAACATTTTAATAAAAGTTAATATAATAACATAAAAACATAACTATACAAATAAAATCAAACATCATTACAATTTTAAATGCTAAATTAATTATAAGTCTTATTCATCGTCTTCCTCAATAGTTTGGCAATTATTAGTATTTAAATTATTGCAAAATGGTTTATAGTAGTTTGGGATACAATTTGCATCGCATAAGCTAATTAAATCTTTTTTTTTTTAGTGAAGTTATTCCAGGTGGCTTAGAATAGGCTTGTTGTAGATTAAGGTCATCACCAAGAGCTCTGGGTCTTCGTCCTCGAGTTGCAACTTTTCTTACTGCAATTGTTTTGAATTCCTTTTCAGAAAATAAATTTTTATAAAACAGTTTATATGGAGAATTCTTTCGAGCTTCTAACACTTTTATTTTACCCCACATAACTTGGAAATGACCACATAGTAAAAATGTGTGTGTAATTGATGGAATATTTAACTTCATTGTAGCATACATGTAAAGTGTAGCTATATATTTGTTTTTATTTTGACCTGCACAATTGTCTGAATAAAATATTATTGGAATGTCTATTGAGTTCACTTCATTCAAGTATTTCCACAAACAAGAGGCCATTTCAATGGCACCTCTATTAGCTTGTTCCTCATTCCAAACAAAACAATAACCATACCTTGAAGAGATTTCATAAATAGTAAAATTGTATACACCTAATTTTCTTTTATAGTAAAACATGTAAAATTATATTATTTTATTGATAAATATAAAGTATACAATTTGTATAATATGAATACTTGTTTAAAATACTACGTTTTTTTTTTGTAAATTAAATATAGATATACTGGAGATGTGAACGAAAAGATGAGTGTCCTGCACGGGTTCACACAAACATAGGTTCTCGCGAGATAATTTTTCGTTCAAAAAAAACCCACAGTCATGCTCCAAATGTAGCCAAAGTTATTGCACTGGAGGCTACAACGGAAATGGTCAAAAATGCAACTCTCGGAGTAAATTCCGCTCAACAAATTGTTGGTGAAGCTACACAAAATTTAAATGATGCTGTATTAGCTCAACTACCGACATTAAACACATTAAAACGAAAGTTAAGGTGAGTCTTTGAAATTTAAATCAAAATTTAAAATCAAAAGCTCATAAAAAATTAGTCTGAGCATATTTAATGTTATTAGGCGAGTAAAAGAACGTGCTACATGGCATCCACCTTGTCCAACCAGTATAAGAGATTTAATAATACCGGACCAGTATAAATGTCTATCTGATGGATCACAATTTCTACTTCATGATTCTGGTGTACATGGTGACGAACGATTTATAATTGTAGGATCGATGACTGGACTTCGTGCACTATCTATGTCAACGCGATGGCATGCAGATGGTACTTTTAAAACAACGCCACTTATTTTTAAGCAATTGTACAGCATACATGCAGAACTAGGAAACAATTCTCTAGTGGCGGGTGCGTTTATATTAATGACACGTATGACCGAAGAAGCATATACTAAGTAATATTTCGTAATTAATTAATAAAAATATCTCTAATAAAAAATTGATATATTTATATTTTATTTTTTAGATCTTTTTCCTGTTTAAATACATTGTTAACACAGAATTCGACAAATTTAAATATAGTGTTAGATTTGGAATTAGCAGCTATTAATGCATTTACATCTGTATATCCTTCATGTAAAATAACTGCCTGCTTTTTCCACGTCTCCCAATGTCTGTGGCGTAAAATTCAACAGGAAGGTTTACAGACAATATATTCAACAGATGTTGACTTTGCAGTTAATGCAAAAATGTTGGCAGCATTGGCTTTTGTACCGCTACACGATGTAGTAAAAGCATTTGAAGAACTTGTTGACTATTTACCTGAATCTATTTTGCCAGTAGTAGATTATTTTGAAGATAATTTTATCGGTATATTATAAATACATACACATAATGTATAATATTTTACTAATTTTTGAAAATTTTTGAAAATTGTTATTTTAAAGGGAGGCCTATGAGACGGACAAGACGAACGCCAAAATTTCAACCAAAATTGTGGAATCTCTACGAAGCTGCCATACATGGACTAGCTCGTACCAATAATGGTTTGGAAGGATGGCGTAATGGCTTTCAAAAGCAAGTTGGTGGTCATCATGTATCAATTTGGAAGATGTTTGAAGGCCTACAAAGGGAGGTCGGGCTAGCTAAATTAAAAGTGGCACACATTGAGGCTGGCAAAGAAGAAAAACAGAAATTAAAATAGAAAAGAACCACAGAAAATATAAAAACAAAGGTGACAAATTATTCAAACCAAGAAATTATACCACAATTATTATTTGTGTTCATAATATACACAATATTGACTTTTAAATTTTTAGTATTATTTTTATTACAATATTATTTATATTATTTTTATTGACTAAATTATGGTCCTAGAACGTCTCTTTTATATTCGTTCGCCGATACGTCCATTCGCCGATATAACCGTTCGCCGGTATATCCATTCGCCGAAAAAGATTCGCCGAAATAGATTTCGCCGAATTAGCCGGTTACCCGTTTCTGCTTTAAATGTATACTTGTTTATTATTACATATGACGCTGTTACAATCAATTCATTCTGAGGATCTGAACAAAGCAAAGCAACATATGGCTGAACAGTTAACCCAAATGAAGTAGCCTTAGTAGTTTTGATGCTAATAATTTCTTTTAATTGAGCAACATTCTGCAAAAATAAAGTACTTATGTTAAGTTCAATGATAAACATATTATTTTTATAATTACATTACTTTTAGAACAACGATGAAGCCTTCTGAAATTTCTTCATTTGATGGTCTCCAACTTTCTTTTTTCTTTTTCTTGTTCCACCAACATTAGACGATATGCTTACGGTTAATGATGGGAATATCCTCGGAATCAAGATCAATGCAGCAGTAATATGAACTGATATGTGCATAAAAAATAGGAATTTATAATACTGTACAAATAAATAAACATCTTAATAATATAAATTCTTCTATTGCCTGGTGAAATAGATGTTTTTAGATCTGCCAATACCAAATAGTTTGAGTCTTTCACTAACTTAGGCTTAAACTTTTTTACATAATTTGGTAGAATTCTGACCAAACTAGGAAATTTATCATAAAAGATAACTTCTTTTTAGGAATACATTTCATTAAAATCATGTTCAATCTAGAATTGTAAATTATTATTGTACTATTGTAACCTTCATAATGTTATACATAAATATTTTTAAGATTAATCAGAACAAACTAAGTTTTACTAACCAACTGATAACCTTGACCATCTCCAATAGACGGAAATTCTTTAAAATAATATAGTTCTTCTTTGCAAGCCATCATTTCTTTGTACCTATAGTTCCTAGTGCTGTTCCATTTATCAACAACAATATTCATGGGTTCGTGATTATTTTTTAGCCACAGTATATCATTCTCAATAACACCTAAATATCATGTTAATATTAAAAACTATTTAACTATATTATAGGTGCATGTATAAATTATACAATAATATATGAACCTTGATCAGCAATGTTATCAATAGTATGTATGATACTCGCAGACTCATTTAAGACGACATTATTGTTTAATTTCCGAATATCTTTTCGAACATTTGAGTAGCGATCCCACAACTTTCCTCTATTTGGTCTTATATGTCCATTCTCTTTCTTGTAGGGTATGAAATATGTAGAAGCTGACTCATTCGGAAAAAGTTGAACAATATTATGAGCAAGTTGCTCTATTGTACATACAGACAACTTTTCGTTCGGATTTTTGTGAATGTGGTAGTCTATAATTATTCTTACAAGCTTGTTCCTCATATTAAAAGTAAAAAAATTATTTAATTGATAACTTTCATATATGTGTTTCCCTTCATGAGATGAGATTAAAATTTGTTTGAGTTCATGTGCATTAGGTTGGAGAATAGTCTGCTAAAAATAATCAACAGTTGATTATAATTTATGAAAATACATTGTATTCTAACATACCTTGGTATGCTCTTAAAAACTAATAAATCAAAAATAATTATACCTCCACATTGGTTACCTCCACTTTGTTGGAATTTCCAAGTTGAATATCCTGAATATCAATATCGTTAATCACTTCTACTTCGGTTATATTAAAATCCAAATGATCTGTCTCAGATTCATTGCTACATACCATTACATTTACTATAGCTTCCTATGAAAACAAATATGTTATAGTATTTTAATATTAAATTATATTTGAGTTAAGTAGGTACCTCAATTTGCATATTTTGCTTTAAAATATTCAATTGTTTAAGAATTTTAAACGTACTCCAACTTTCGGTATTATTTCTTTGATCATATCATCCGGTAATGTCTATAATGAGCTTTTGTCGATTTGATATTCTAATTTTAAAGTATACATTAAAATATTTGCTATAGAATAATGTTTTAAATTTGAAAATTAGTTGTGAAGTATGTTTTCAAATCTGTCAACAATAACTGTTGAGTTTAAGGATTATGTTTGTAGATCGATCTGGACAAAAATAACTACACTGCTTTTAGTAATAAGTAATATTTACTAAACGCATGACGTACACATAAGAAATATTATAATGTAGTACCGACAGTATGCTAAAAGTCGGCCTTATATACAAGTGACCTATTGACCTAAGTCTCACGCCACTGTTTAACAATATCTGATTCGCTAATAAATATATCGCATGATATGGCGTGATTTTGCACATTATTAATAGCAACGATGCTGTCGTTGTTGCACAATATGATGGTACTTTATACAATATTAAATTATATTCAACACACCCCCGTAATTAATATTTTATACAATAATGAATTAATGCAATTTAAACAATGATAGTTTTTCCCTTAGTTTTTCAAATCTATCTTTAGGAAGTGGTTTAGTAAGTATGTCTGCATATTGTTCTTCCGTCCCAATGAACTGTAGTTTAAATAAGTTTTCTTCAAACTTTTCCCTGATGAAGTGGTATCTGACATCGATGTGTTTAGTCCTTTTGTGAAACTCTGGATTTTTCACTAGTCGAATTGCACTTTGATTGTCCACGTATACTGTTGGTTGATCGTACTCTATGTCATTGTTGATTTCCTTGACCAAACCAATCCTTTGACTGCTTCACATGCCGCGATATATTCGGCTTCAGTGGAACTGAGTGTCACTATGGATTGCCTTTGCGCTTGCCATGACACCGTAGACAGCCCCAGCATGAACACATGACCTGAAGTTGACCGTCTTGTCACTAAGTCCCCTGCATAGTCAGAATCTGAATACACACTTAAGCACAGATTTACGTTAGATTTATAGTATAGACCAAAGTTTGTTGTTCCTTTTACGTATCGAATTATACGTTTAACCATAGTCCAATGTACCGACGTTGGATTATTTAAAAACCTACTAACATAGTTTACAGCGAATGATATATCAGGCCTCGTGACTTGTGATAAAAATAATAAGTTTCCCACAGCTTGCCTGTATGGAAATTGATTATCACTCGTTGTAAGATTATGTTCTACACCATGCGACCTATCAATTGGTATAGATAATTCCTTCGCATCTAATAAATTAAATTTGCTAATTAGTTTATTGGCATAATTTAATTGGTGTAAATGTATTGATCCGTCTGTATACCTAATTATTTCCATACCCAGAAAATAATCTAGATTACCTTGTGTTATCTCAAACTGTTGTTCAAGACCTTGTAATAATGTATTTGTTTTTATTACACTACTAGACGCTATCAGTCCATCATCAACAAAAATAGCTAAGATTAATGTTTCATTATTATTATGATTAAAATAAATACACGAATCCGATGTACTTTGTTCTAGATTAAATTCTAACAGAAATTGCCTAAACCTAGAATTCCAGCACCTTGGTGATTGTTTTAGTCCATACAAACTTCTATTTAATTTGCATACTCGTTCTGTTGAATCTCCAAATCCAATTGGTTGACTCATGTAAATATCTTTTTCTAGATTACCATACAAAAACGCTGTTTTTATATCAAACTGTCTCAGCTCATAATTTTCAGCTGCTGCGACGGCTAGAATTGTCCTTATTGATTCATATCGTACAACTGGCGAAAATGTTTCCGTGTAATCAATACCGTATTGTTGTCTTGATCCATTAACAACTAAACGAGCCTTGAAACGGTCATTATGTTTAATTTTAAACACCCATGAATTGTTTATCACATTGACTCCGACTGGTTTTGATACCAAAGTCCATGTGTTGTTTTTATGTAGTGAGTCCAACTCCTCACTCATCGCCTGTTTCCATTTATCTGATTGTTCACAAGTAATAGCATCATTATAATTAATTGGTTCAGTTATAAACGCTGTACATGCATATCTACTTGGTTTATTTATTTGTTCACGGTTTCTTAGATTATACGTGCTTACCAACTCCTCTTTTTTGTCTAGGTCAGTTCCCTTCGTAATTTCGCTTATACTGTGTTGTATTTCGTCACGTTCATTTTCATTTATTGAAACCTCGTTATCTACTATTTCATTTTTAAAAATAACTTCTCTACTTACGTTTATTTTGTTTGTTTCCGGGTACCATACTCTGTATCCTTTTACATTCTCTACATACCCGACAAATATTCCTTTTTCACTTTTAGGGTCCCACTTTTGTCGTTTTTGTCTTGGTATATGTGTAAATACTTTTGTACCAAAAACTCTTAGATCTTTTATTTCCGGTTCTTTTCTAAAATAAATTTCAATCGGGGTTTTGTCTTTGATTGAACTCGTACCTGTTTGGTTAATTGTATAGACAGCCGTATTAACACTTTCAGCCCAAAGTGATTTATTTAAATTTTTCGTATGTAACATAGTCCTTGCGGCTTCTACTATTGTCCGGTTCTCTCGTTCTATCTTCCCGTTTTGTTCCGGTGTGTATGCAACTGTTGTTTGATGACTTATCCCATATTTCTGTAAAACACTAGTTGTTTCTTTATTAACAAACTCTAAGCCATTATCTGTTCGCAATACTTTGACCTTAAAACCAGTATCAGTTTTTATTTTACGTATCAAAGTTTCGATTAAATCTTTTACTTCACTTTTATGTTTTATAAAATGAACTATTCTATAATGTGAATAATCGTCTTTAAATAATAAAAAGTATTTTGAACCCCCAATAGAATTTGTTTCCATCGGTCCACACAAATCTGCGTGTATTATTTCTCCTACAGATGTTGTGTTCGGTGTACTAGACTTAAATGTTTGTTTGTGTTGTTTACCAATTATGCACGCATCGCAGAAAAAATGATTTTTGTTATCTGACACTTTTATATTATGTTTTTCTAATATATTATTAACATACTTTATATTTTGATGACTCAACCTTTCATGCCATAACTGTAATGTGTCCTTGATAATAATATTTGCCTGTGGTTCTTCTTTATCGAGCGTAATGACTTTGAACTCTAATTTAAATAATTTTCCTTGTCGCTCACCTGTACAGACTATTTGTCCGTTTCTTGACGTTAAAAGCGTTAAACCTTTATCTAATGCTGTACAGCATGAGAATAAATTGTATTTTAATTCCGGCACATATAATACGTCTAATAAATAATTATTATTCCATTTATTGTTCGCAAATGATAATATTTTTATATTACCCTTTCCTTTTGCTAACAAAATTGAACCATCGCCTATTCTTACTTGAATTGGTTCGTCAAATAATACGTAGTTATAAAACCAATTTATTTTACCGCACATATGATCGGATGCTCCTGAGTCAAGTAACCAACTCTCCTCAATATCGTTTGTACTCACTGTTCCAGTAATAAATGCACTGCCATCATCACTTTTACTTGTTTCTCCGTGTGTTTTCTTATTTTCTTGATTCTTTAAGTATTTTCTGCACTGACTTTTCCAATGCCCTGGTAATTTACAAAAATAACAATTACCTGGTTTTCTGGTATCTTTATTTTTATTTCCAGATTTCCAATTCCTTTTTGGATTATTTGCCGTTAGTGCTATTGATTTTTGATTTTCCATCACTGACAAATTTCTTTGTTGTAGCCTTGATTCTTCAATTAATAATCTACTTGTTAAATTATTAATTGCTTTATCAACTGCTGGGATAGAGTCCCAGGCACTGTAAAAATGATTATACATATCAGGTAAAGTCATTAATATCTTTGTCATAACCATATTGTCGGTTACTGGTTCCCCTGATTGCTTCAGTCTCATTCCCAAATTTGTTACTTTGGAAATATGAGTCGACATATCATCAGTCGCCTCCATTGAATAACTAAAAAATTTCTGTTGAAGCAAATGTATACTTGCTTCAGACTTTTGTTCATGAATAGCGAGAAGTTTTTCCCACATATCATACGCACTTTCACAGTTAATCAAATTCTGTAATGGACCATTGTCCACTGAAGTTACAATTAGTTTTTGACACTTACCGTCAGCTCTATTCCAGTCAATAGTTAACCTATGCCACCTAGCTCTAGCTTCCTCGTCAGTTTCCTTTTCTATCTTTGTTATTTTAGAACTAGGCTTTTTCCACTCTCCTGTTATTATTGACGTTAGTTCAAATGAGTTGAAAATTACCTTCATTTGAAATTTCCACAACAGCCAATTTCCCGTATCAGATAATTTTGTTATTTTCACTGAATCGTCCATCTTGACTTTTCCTGTTTATAAAACTTTGAAGAAAAACAAAAATTACTTGTACAGAGAGTAGTTCCTTTGAAGTCCAAGTTTATCCAGATAATGTGTCTGGGCCCATAACCTGTTGAGTTTAAGGATTATGTTTGTAGATCGATCTGGACAAAAATGACTACACTGCTTTTAGTAATAAGTAATATTTACTAAACGCATGACGTACACATAAGAAATATTATAATGTAGTACCGACAGTATGCTAAAAGTCGGCCTTATATACAAGTGACCTATTGACCTAAGTCTCACGCCACTGTTTAACAATATCTGATTCGCTAATAAATATATCGCATGATATGGCGTGATTTTGCACATTATTAATAGCAACGATGCTGTCGTTGTTGCACAATATGATGGTACTTTATACAATATTAAATTATATTCAACAATAACAGATATACGAGGATAGGTCTAATATAATTCTTAAATGAAAAAAAATCTCAAAATATGGAAAATAATTAAAAATAAAGCTAAAACTTAATATTAAATTTATAATTTTGTTTATAGAAGGTAGAACACGTAATACTGAAATTATGACAAACAGTATAAGTCCATCAAATTAATCCTGTATTATTACTTCTCACTTTTGTAATATATCTCCTTGTATTAAATATACATAGTTACAATTTAATATTATTAGGGAGGCCCTTCAAACGGTTGAATTTCAAATGGTTGAACGTCAAAATCTTGAACGTCAAAATATTGAACGATAAAATCTTGAATGTTAAATTATGTCAATATTTTGAACATTCAAAACCTTGAACGTCAAAATCTTGAACACAAAAACTTTTTCCGTCGGAATCTTGAACACAACATTTTTATGCCTAATGCTATCCAGTTAAGGGGTAGATGGTTGGCTATCCGCTCTAAAGTTTACGTGCACCGCCGCACTGGTCTTTAGAATCAGGTTGTTTGGCCGATCAGTGGCGTATTTCAGGGGGGGGGGGGATATGGGGGATATATATATGCAATATAATACAAAGTAATACAGTATATAGTATTCAACATGTCGAGGTACCTGAATTTTTAATTATTTATTTTAAATAACAATAAATAAAATATTATTTAAACAACTATACCTAAATGGCTAGAAAACTGTAAATAATACGATTAACATACAAAATGTTACTCTGTATTTATTTTTTATTTTTTTTATCATATTTTATCAATTTAAAAAATTAGGTATTCTTACACAATTATGTGTCTCATAAACTAATATTTTAATGTTATTTACGTATACAATTATGTTATACCTTATTGCCCTAAAGTCGCATTAAGCAAACTTAGCAAACCTAGTCACAGTGTTATAAATTGTACAATGTATATAAGATATACTGATAAATATATTGTGGCTCATGAGTCATGAGCATCTGTAAGGTCCAAAATGCTAACAGCCCAG
Source organism: Nasonovia ribisnigri (assembly GCA_027563435.1). Lineage (NCBI taxonomy): Eukaryota > Metazoa > Arthropoda > Insecta > Hemiptera > Aphididae > Nasonovia > Nasonovia ribisnigri. The sequence goes on from JANEHU010001607.1 coordinate 15,120, forward strand.
GTGACGATCGCCCACTCGCCAGTCGGCTCAGTCCGCCACTGTGTATAATCGACTGGGCCGCGGATCAAACTCGACTAGTCTGCGATTCAACGACTGAACGATGGAACGTAAGTACTTACTTATTTATAATTAATTTGTACTTATTATATAAGTTCAACTGTAGTGATGGATTTAGAAGGTTCTAAGGTACAAAGGTACCGAGTTTAGATAGTTTTCATACTTAATTTATCGAAAACATAACGTGCATAACGTTATTAAGAAAATTTAGTATATATTTTTTTAAACTTTATAGGTACTACAAGTGTAAATTCGCAAAAAAATTTTTTTGTAACGCATCAGTGAAGCGACTTCCTAATGGTCAAATTATTAAAAACCGAATTCATAACCACGAGGTGGATTTTAATGTAGTTAGGATGGCACAGTTTAAAAAGCAATTGGAAATGAGATCTGCTACGGATTTGATTCCACTGTCTCAAATTTATGATGAGGAAGCACGCAAAATTTTTAGATTATCTGAAAAATCATATGTACCTAGGTTTATACCTATGTCCATATCGCAGAGACTGATTTACACAATTGCCACCCCTACGCAAATTTTATTTAAATAATTATTTTTTTTGTGTCCATCATCACGTTTTGGAGTAGCCAAGTGCTTCAATTTTCCACGAATCGCATCTAGTTGGTACTTGGGGGGCAAACATTTTCAAGTGTCAGGAAAAAGTTGCAAAAAAACGTAACGGAAAAACGGGAATTAGGCATTAATACGATAAACCAATTTTCTACAAAATCAAATTCGTAGCTTAAAAATAAATCTCTAAATTCCTCTAAATAGGTACTTGAAATTTTCATCAAATTTTTATAATAGCGTTATCTGTTTACGATAAAATTTTTAAAATATTTCGAATTTTTTAAGGTATTTATAGACAATTTAAATGTTCAACTTCTCTAAGCTTTTTTTTTGAAATGCCGACAGAAAAATTTGGCATTCCAAAAAATCTTCAAATTTTAATATAAGGTTTATTTTTATGTTGTACTTATTGTAGTAAAAAAAAAATGAAAAATGGTTAGTCCCAATTTTTGTTTATAAGTATTTAAAGTTCAAATGTTTACAAAATATGCAATTTATTTCCAAAATATTTCGAATATTTTCAAGGAATTAAAAATTAAAATTTTTTTGCTACCTAATTCAAAATATTTGAAAACTTAATACTTGGCCTTACAGATGAAAGAGATAATTATACATTTTATTATTAACTACCACCATGCGTCCATGCCAATGTAAATGGTAATAACGTAAATATTTTAATTTCAAATTTGTAATAATCATAGACCATCTTAAGGCGGGTCTCCACTATACATGTACGCGTGTACTTGCATAAAAATTCTTCGATGTGATTGGTTGGTGTACATTTAAAATATAAAAATATAAATAAATAAATTAAATTCAATATAAAATATATTTTGATATTAATAAAATATGATTTTAGTTTTCCAGAATCAGCTTCCAATTATACCAAACATTCGGCAGAGAGTTCAATGAGAAGGGCAAGAACATCATCACTTCCATTAATTCCAGAGACTTGTGAGCTTTCGGCCTTTTTAGGGGCTTACTGACCACCCACCACACAAGGGGAACACTTATGTGATGACCCATAGACCGAACCGCGTGGTGTCCTTTGGACACGTCGGTAGAATCTATGGGTTTTTTTTATACACGCAGTGGGAAATGAATCCCAAAGATTTATTTAAAAGGGGAAAGAGTAAATAAAAATAATATTCATAAAAAGAAATATGTGGCAAAGTGTAAGGTAATTATATGATTGTATTTTACATGGCAATTACGACTCAAACAATATATAATTTATAATAATTTGGCACATGGCAGAGTGCATAATAATAGAGGGACAAAATATCATATATAATATAATATAATTTGGCACATGGCAGAGTGCATAATAATATAGGAAAAAATATAATATATAATATAATATAATTTGGCACATGGCAGAGTGCACAATAATATAGGAATAGATGGAATATAATGCCACGGCTCCGACAAGCGGTTACCGGCCAAGGAAATGGTAGTTATAATATATTGATATGACGTATCATACATGGATACACATTAAAGGAAAAGACCCACGGCTCCGCATTATGGTTACCGGGGCATTTCTTGAGAAAGAGAAAAAAAGTATATGAGAAAAATTATAGATATCTATATAATCAGACAAAATAAGGGGAATTTGGGGGGAATAATAATGATACTTGACGACTGCAGCTGGTGGCTTGAGATGTTGGTAACCGGTGGCTGCGATAGGCTGGCCTCGTGGGCCGTCGATACACCTTAACTCGTGATCGACACGGCCCATCTGCACCGGTTACGGTGAATACAGTTGTGGTAGTTGGTCGCCGGGCCTTCCACAGCCCCAGATGGTAGATTTAGCCCATCATGGCGTCGGCGAAGCACATAAAAAAATGTTGACCGCGTGGTTGTGGACGGACGGATTAGATTTGACAAAACAAAAAAAACTACGTGTGTGTTGTCGGAGGTCGTGAACAGAAGAGTGAAAATTGAAAATGTCAACGGGCGCCGGACGGCTCGTCTTGGTGGTGACCGTTGTTGAAAATGTTGATGGAGTGGGGCGGGTACAGTGTCGCTATATGTGGGGACTTACAACATAATTGGGCTTCAGATGTCTTGTCAGCATATACCGGCGGAGGCGATCGTATCGCCGACAGCGCAGGTAACCACAGCTGCGGAGACAGGCCGCCGGACACTATGTTCAGGACGGGTTGGGGGGACAGGTACGAATATAACATGACTATTATTCGTCTTAAGGGGGCTGTAGCACTACAATTTTTAAGGAGTTGTGTACAGGCAATTATCTAAATTACTAGACTAGTGGTGTGTATGTGTGTGCAAAGTAAATGAATGTTAGTGTGCGTGAGCCGTTTCCACGAAACTTCAAACAATAGTAATGATAACGACGCCCAATATTTTAATAACTGCATAAACCGGATAATATGACAAGTCGCCACGGCCGTAATTTATATTTTTACGCTAATACTTAAATACGTTATCATTTTTTTTTATTGTTATTTAATATTTATTAATTATTTTACATAGATTATGAACCAAAAAATGATTTGACCATCGTGATAAATGAATCATAAAAACATTTTTAAAAAAGGGTTTGAATAAATGTAACTTTCAATTCTCGTAAATATTATATTTATTCATTCAATATTAGACTGTCTTTTAAAATTTCGGATAAAAAGTAATCTATAAAAAACGTTGTTAGTTGATTCTTCATATTTTTATCCCAGAAATCATCGTCTTTTTCAATTTTTTCATACATTAAACCTGTAAACAAATAACTTAATTTAATATAAATTTCAATTAGAATCCTATTAGTTCAAAATAAAATAATATTACCTTTAGGTGTCCAGATACAAAAATAACAAAACATTTTGCGTGTTATGTGTAGTTGACCCTGGACTTGGTAAAAGTAATTATCATTTCTCTTCAGATGTAGTTGACCGTTTTCAATAGTGCAACTTTTTATTTTTTTCATTAAAATTCCTTCTTCTGGAGTAAAACTCTTGGCAGACGCTGGACATTTAATTTCGACGAGACTATCATTGTCTATTAGTCCATCGGGAGACGCCGCTAAAAATTGTAAATTTGCATCTACAAATAAACCTGCATTTTTTAAATTTGATAATAGGTTAATTTAATCTTACATTGATCATAACAGTGTTAAAGAGATTTTTCAAAACGTACAAATTGATATGTTACACGTTTGTAAGACAGAGACAATGCATGTAGATGTAACGTCCTCTTAATAGTTCTTTAGTATCTACAAAATAGTGTATATTCTAATATTTTTATAATTCTTCTTATTAGGCAGTCTGGAAGAAGATGAAAAGTCTTGGGTACTTAAATTTAGTAAACGAAAATGAACATGCTCTTAATACATTAAGACGCATTATGGTGCTACCCTTATTACCTGGTGATAAAATAAATCAAGGCCTAAGAATTGTAAGGAGATACGCACGAAGAAATTAAGTGAATATGAATCTACTTTTTGAGTATTATGAAAGGTAAATTTTGTTTAATAAAACAAATTAACTAATTAAATTATAATGGTGATATATACAATTTATTAGGTTTTAGATTGTCAAGATAGGATGTGATGTATTAAGTGTCCATAATCAACCAAGGAGAACAAATAATCACCTGGAATCATTTCATAACAAATTAAGATATTCCTTTGGAGTGGCACATCCTAATTTGTGGATATTTCTTAGTCAGTACCTATTTTGATTTTATACCTATTTATATTTACTTTTAATTGTTATTAACATTGCCTTATTTAATTTATTATGTTATTTGTTATAGATAAGTTGTGTAATTTAATGCAAAGCACTCAAATAACAATAAACCAACTATCAAATGGACTAAATCCAACAAGGAATACCAGAGGAAAGTTTATTGCAAATAGTGAAAGAATAAAATATGCTACTCAGCAACTACAACTAGGGCTAATCAATATTGATGAATTTTTGAAACGTTGTTCCTATTCTGTGGCATCATATGAAGAAAGGTTAAGAAATTTTTCTCTTCAAATACCATATAAATATGACAATGACAACGAAGAACAAATTCAAGAACAAGAAGGTAATCTACCATGGCACCATATGCAGAAGATATTAGACAATACAGGATGTAACAGCTAGGAAGACCTAACAAATCAGATCATTTTAGTTCTAATCAATATTCTTTTCTTTTTTTTTTCTCTATATTTTTTTGACTCGTGCTACACGTATAATATAATATTTATTATTTAATACTAATATTAAATAATTTAAAATTTAAAAATAGCCAGGTTGCTAATTTTGTTTTTAAAAAATTTGATTGTAAAATCATTCATCTAAGTTGTGGTTTTTTTTTAAATGTCAAATTTTTTATAAGACATTTATTCGAAAATTAATAACAGTAGTATCTTAAAAATATTTAGAATTTAACAAGTACCTATTTAAAAATGTTCATAAAATGTTTTTTAAAAGTCTATACTTTTTGAATTTAAAAGCTTTTGATGACTGAATAAATTTTATTCAACAAATATAATGAGATTTCAAAATTGTTTAAAAATAAACTAAATGACTTTAACAAATGTTTTTACAAACAAATTATTTTATACCTGATTTACAAATTGACTATTTTGTGATTTAAAATAGTTTATTTACGGTATTTAAAATAAAAACAAAAAATATTACACTATACATCTATCGCAAGTCTCTATAAATTATATAGGTAACAAAAAAAATTAAAAAATATTGTTTGGAACAAGAGTTGTTTAATTTGTCAGGTATTCTTGTTACACCCTATGTGTATACAAATTAAAAAAACACCAATAAATTATAGATAATAATCAAGAAATAGAAAATGAAGTAATTGAAAACGATTATGTACAAGACGAGGAAAATATTGTGGTAGGAAATGCACTGAGGGGTGAAGATTTATTTGCAGATGATGGTCCACTGTTTGAAAATATAGGTAATTATATAATAATATTACCTATATTACCTATATTGTATTATAATATTTCATACTAAGTTATTAAAGTATTATAACAATTTAAATTAAAAATATCCATAATTTTTTCTTTTTATAATTTTATTACATTGTAACCTTGAAAATGAATTAATTCTAGATGAACAAAATTAAAACATTAATGAACAGGACAATAATTGTAAGTTAATTTATTAATATTAATCCAACAAAAACCTTACAGTGAAAAAAGTGCTTAAGTTCAGACCCCTTTCAAAAATAGTCTGTCAATATAAGTATTGATAGGTACCTGCATTGCGGCCAATTATGATCTTTCTTTAATCTTTTACTTTAATACACAAATACAGTCATGTCCAACAAATCTCTTTTAACTTTCTTTAGTGATTAACTTGCCGGTTACTTCCAATTTTATCTCATTGACATTGGGTTAGGTTAGGTTAAGTATAGGTACAATTGAAATACATTTCAATCACCCACAGGTTATTTTTCTTTGAAACTAATGATATTCATAAATCATAATCAATTTGTATAGAAATACACAAGTAAGTATTGATATAACTTGGCAGGCGCACTACCGCGTGCTCGAATAAATAATGAATAAACTAATATTCTTATTAATTAAATGATATTTATTTACATTACAGGGAATGAAGAAGATTTTATTATTGAAGAAGAATTAGATCCTGATATTGTCCGCATGATGGAAAATGAGAATAGAAGACAATTGTTGGAAATCGAAAATTTGCCATATGTTCAGGTTCCATTAGTTCTTCCTCCAATTAATCCTAACTCAGATCAAATGTGCGTAGTTTTCACTGTTAATGAAAAATCAAATGCTTTTATACCATGTGGACACAGGGCTGTGTGTGGTGATTGCCTTGAATTGTTAGAACCACAACGCTGTCCACTGTATAACCAGGCATTTACAGCGTCTTTAAGAATATGGTCATAATATATATATTATGTATATTTTTATATATATTAGTATGTATGTATATATATATATATATATATTTATTTAGTGAAAAGAATATGTCCTTATAAAAAATAAAACTGTAATTTGTGTTGTTTTTTTTTTTACCAGTATCAAATATGTCAGACATTTAATTATTTAAACAGTCTAATATTAACCTACCGCTTATCGACAAGTCATATAATTTCATATTAATATAAAATTAATCTAATTGCTCAACTCGTTCTTCTCTACTGACGCTACTCCTGCTATCTTTAAATCATTGTATACGTTGCTAAGTTATGAACACAAGTCATAAGTTTTTAGAACCTGTAAAATACTTACATATAATTTGGAACATTTTATTTATAATATGTTATATCGGTCACAGTGGCGTATTTAGGATTTTCTTGAGGGGGGGGGGATATAAAAATTAGAAATACATTTTCAAAGAAACCAGTCATGCAAGACTTTTTTTTTGCTAATCACTCATTTTTAATCACTAATCAAGTATAGGTATTTTAAAAGACAATATTAATTAATGAATAGCATTTTAAGTTAAACATAATAATCTAATGAATAAAAAAGTTGGGGTAAGTGTATGTCGCTCTGATGTACAGCAGGTTACTGGGGGTCACTGTATAATGGAAGGTATTAATTTTGAATTCAATGATAGGTATAATATCATTGTATAAGAAAAACGATTCTGAGCGGAGACGGTATGTCAGTCTGGGTAAAAGAACATAAATATTAAACATTTCGTCCAAATTTGAATTTAAAATGTCTGTAAAAAAAAACTGTGTATATGTATTTTTTAGATTTTTTGGCGACTACGGATTTTTAATTTTTCTCATCTATCTTAAAAACAATATACTAGGAGCTTTCTATTTAATTTTTAAGCTTTTTTAACCAACAGATAAAATTTTAATGATATTTATAAAAAAAAAACTAAAAAAAGTAGAAACTGAAAATGTCCGTAAATAGCTCAAAATAAGTCAAAATTTTATGGTGTATAGAATATGCTAATATAAACATTCAGTCAAAATTACATGTACCTACGGTAATTTGTTTAATAGTTATACCAAAAACTAAAATCGATATTTCCGAAAACAGATTTTGTGTAAAAATTCCCGTTTTTCCTTAATTTTTCTTTTGTTTTACACGGCGCTTCTGAAAACTACTGGAAAATGTTTACTTTTGACCCCCAAAAACTGGATAGCATTAGGCATAAAAATGTTGTGTTCAAGATTCCGACGGAAAAAGTTTTTGTGTTCAAGATTTTGACGTTCAAGGTTTTGAATGTTCAAAATATTGACATAATTTAACATTCAAGATTTTATCGTTCAATATTTTGACGTTCAAGATTTTGACGTTCAACCATTTGAAATTCAACCGTTTGAAGGCCTCCCGTTACGGTAGGCATATAATAGTTAATCCAACTAAAAAATATTTAATTGTTTACTATTTCTAAATTATTTTTTTCCGTGTGGAACTTAACGTGTAATGCTCACTCAATTTGAATGCTACTTAAGCATTTATTAAAATTCTGCAGGTTTTTGGAATTTTTAAATACACTATAAGTAATACAAGCCTATTGTTATTAGTAATAGATTATATTATTACTATGTATTTTTAATAACGTATTTCACCGCATTTAAAAACTGTATTGTAGTTATTTGTTTAATGATATGTAACTATAAGTATAATAATTACGTTAATGTAGGTAATACAATAAAAATGTCACTATGTTTCAAAGTAATTAGGTTTTTGTGATTATGCGAACAGTAGCTTGTCTGCTAGGCAATCCTGCTGATAAACAAAAATAATAATACTAATAATCTACACATCGCGGGGTTCACAAATCCACCTACCTTAAAAAATACTGTTCGCATAATCACAATTCACAAGCGTGTCTCACCGCGGGCGACGCCGGGCCCGATGACTATAATATAATCGAACGTGTCCTGACTGATCAACGTGGAGCCTAATTAATGATGGCTTGAGGCTTGCAAATTCCATGGTACCATCGTACCACCATGTAAGTGTGCACTGAGAAAGTATCTTCCAACATTTTAAAATGGTGCTTGCAGAAGTATTTCGAGATTCAAGAATAATTCAAGATGTTCGATGAACATGTTTAAATTTTGTACACTGCATACACCAAATATTAAACAACGAATTGGATAAACTTTAAATCATATAGATTTGGAACTTTTAACAGGCAACGAATAGTGCACCGAATCAGCTAGTATGATATATATATTATACATTATACAGACTATAGAGTGTTTCACCAAGCATGCTAACGCTTCCCTCCATTTTTTCTTCAATAATACATTTTTTCATATTCTGGTTTTTGGAATTTTTAAATAAACTCTAAGTTAATTTTTTAAAATCCTAGAATTTTTTAGTAATACTTAAAAAGTGTGCCGCGCTAATCCAAACTTCTTTTTTTTGTTATATATAAATATCAATAGAATTTTATTTGTTGGGCCGAAAAGCGTGAAAATTTAATACAAGGCTCCTAATATATTGTTACAATAGTAGTGGAAAAATATTAAAAATACAGACACAATTTTTTTTATAAGTATTTAAAAATCGAATTTTGACAAATTAAGATCAATTAAAAATTACAAAAGATTTTATAGTTAACAATTTATAAAATCTTCAACTTTTATAGCTAAGGATTGAAAATTTAAAATAAGGTTCCCCTTAAATAGGTTATATATAAATCATCTTATTCACAATAAGATCATCAAATATACTTAGTAATATCATAGGCTGACATAGTCTTCGCTCAGAATCGTTTTTCTCAGGGCTTGAAACCGGTATTGAAATCGGTTTCATATACCGGTTAAAACCCTTACAAAATTGAAATCGAAATTGAAATCAAAATTGAAACCGTAAAATGTTGATAATGATATTCTAAATAATAAAAGAAACGAATAAAAGTTGAAAACCGTTTTGAAAATTAAAATCAATACCAGAAAAAATAGATAACGGTATAAGTTAACGAAATCAAAACAGAAAAAAAATATTCATTATTGTAAATTAAAATCAAAACCGACAAAAACAGATAACGTTATTAGAAATTGTAATCAAAACCGGAAAAGGCGGATACCGCTATTATAAATTGCAAGCAAAACTGAAAATATCAAAATCGGTATCGAAAATTTAAATCAAAAAAAAAAATTAAATAATATCGGTATCAATTTTTATGAATTATAAAATATAAACCACTATTAATAAAACCAAATTAAAACATTTTGGAAAATTAAGTAAAACATTGCAATTTACATTTTTTTTTTTATAGCGCCTACTATATTTTTATAATAATAGTTAGGCGTACAAAACAGATGTTATAGTAAATATTTAATGATAACAATAGTTCGCTTAACTTGACTATTTTAATTTTAGAAATATTGACGAATTTTCAATAACAGTTTTCTATACAAATACAATGCACATACGACTTGAGGATTATTTTTAGTTTTTACTAATTTATTATTATTATGACTATACATATTATAAAGGATCGAAATAGATATGCCATATAAATTCAAATATTATACCGGTTTTGTGTTTTTCCGCCTTTATCATACACCGTCAAGTCATAAAGTATAAAAATATATAAATAGGGAAATTTAATTTGGCGATTAAAATCTATAACACTATTATAGACTATAGTTGTGCTACACGTCTTGTGTCTACACTACATTAAACATTTGACTACCTATTAAACTATTTGAGATTTGCCATTCTGCCGTGAGACGTCGACTGTGCTCGTTACTAATCTTTAATCTATGCACGTTACTATATACAATTTATATTTTATACTACGTTGTTAGTGCTGTTAAATTTAATTAAGTTGTCAAGCTGTCCAGTTCGGCAGTACCTACTCCAGTCTCAAGAACTGTTAAAATTCAACCACTTCAAAGTAAGTACCTATATAAGTTTTATTATTTTTAATTTGATTAATTAGTGTGCTGATTTTATTGTGATTTACTAGTTTAAAAATCATGCAATATGCAACATAATAATTGTTTACAATCGTGAATCGTGATTTAGTGGTTATTGACCATTTTACAGTTTTATAAGGGAAGTTATAAAAAAAAATTGTCAATTGACATTGAGAATTAAAAACTATTAGGTACCTAACTATGAAATTATAAAATGAAAAATATTATTTTAACTCTTAATTTAAGTCTTCTTATTTTAACTCTTAATAATATTATAGTATATTATTATCTTAATTGATAGTAAATATTATTACGTATTACTCACTAATAGGTTATGCGTGTAAGATATTGTAAATCGTATAGTGGTGGGGTTTAATAATTAATTTACATCAGTTTCCAGTGTTAACTTTCCATACTCCTTAATAATATAATAAGAAATAATATTTTAATTATAATATAAAAAAAGTTGGGCAAGAAGATACCTACACTATGTGTCGTGCGGGATACTATTTATTACTATTTTACTATTAGTAATAGGTACAGTAGGTTGAATTAATTTTTGTTAAAAACATTGCATTTGAAAATATTTATTGTTGTGTATCTAAAACATAACATAATAATATACTTACAAATTGAGTTTCAATTGTTTCAAGTACCCACAAAGAATGTTTTTAAATTACAATATAACCAAAAATTGTTTTTCTTCGTTTATATACTTAATTCCGTTCAAATTTGAACATAAAATATCCATAAAAAAAACTATCTATAAAACTATCTTGATAGATATAATCTTTTAGTCATATAACAAAATGTAATTATATTAATATATTTTACACCTATATAATAGTTTAGTATAACCTACTGCTACTGGTATTAACTAGTCATCACTTACTTTATTTATTTATATTTTTTAAGGAAAATGGGAAGAAAAAAATCAAACCCTGTTGGTCAACTGTTTTTCAAATACGACCGTGAAAAAAATATATCTACCTGTAAAGTAGAAGGTTGCCACAGGTCAATTTTGAAGGGCGGGACCCGTTTCGCCCAAAAATGACCGTACTCGTTTCGCCCGGGTACCCGTTTTGCCCAAATTTTGTTTTTATATGATTCCCGTTTCGCCCAGAGTAGTTTAGACCAATTTAAAATTAAGTTGGCAATAATTCAGTCAAATATTTGAGTATCATTTAGCGTTATCCAGAAAACACCACGAGGAAGCGATACTCTTAGTTTTCCAAAAATTATACTATTATACGCACGTCATTTTTTTTTCACAAAAGTTTAACACATTTTTTAAAATATATTTATTTATACCACCTACAGTTTATATTTAAAATTATTACACATTTTTTTTATGAATTCATAACGAGTAATTTCATTTGATCGGTACCTCGTTATTTGTTTCTGATTGTGTACTTTCCTTTTAATTATATTCGCATCTTTTGATGTCTTTGGTATTTTAACGCTATTGATTTTTATATACGTATCAGTTTGAACGAAGTTTTTCACAAAACTTAACCAACTTAATATAGATGGAGAATTAGAAAAAAAATGGTCATTGAAGAACGGATGAAACGACTCACACGCATTCATCGTAAGCAGAATACTCGCTGAATTACATGCCCATAAACGTTCCCTAAAATATAATATTTGACTGAACTATTGCCAACTTAATTTTAAATTGATCTAAACTTCTCTGAGCGAAACGGAAATCACATAAAAACAAAATTTGGGCAAAACGGGTACCCGGGCGAAACGGGCTACGCCCATTTTGAAAGGAAATCACAGTAATAATCTCGAGACACATATCCGAAGTTATCACCCTCATGAATACACAATATTGAATGAATTGAAAAATAAACCTGACATAATGAAACAAATTGACGATTCTCAACCTGCAAATATGTCAGAAATATTTTCTTTTTTAAGGTAAACGTTTTAATTAAAATTTGGTAATATTGATGCAACTGAAATCAAACTTAGGGTTTGAAGAAAATTTAAATTTAATTGATTATTACGAGATTTACTCTATAGTTAATAGATGTAGTATATATAGTAGGTTCCCACCTAATACATAGTTAAATTATCATTGCAATAATAAAATATTAATGTCTTATGTGTACCTACTTATGATATTTAGAAACGAGGTCCATTAGATGGCATGATTGAAATTTCTAAGAAAAAACTTTTTGTGAATATTGACAAGCCTAAGCTATTGAACGCATGTACCGAACTTGTAACTATAAATGGTCGACCATTGTCAATATTTCACGACTCGGGTTTGAAAAAAATGTTGGATCCCCTGACTTCAGCTATTGGAGAAGGTTTGTAATTATACAAAAACTTCAATAATAAATCTAACTGTTTTATACATTTATAAGTTTACCTTATTATTTTTTAACTTATCATTAGTTTAGTATCAGTAAAGAACAAATTTACTCAATAACGTGTGACAATGCTGCAAACATGGTTAAACTTGTAAAATTAATAAATGATGATGATAAAGAAAAAATTACTATTCCTAATAATTCTCATACTAGTGATGATGAGAATGAATTTGAGAATGAAAATGACGGACCACCTTTATCTGATGAGAATATATTGAATGAACTTTTCAATGACCCTGGTATGCATACATTATAACATAATATTATTATTAATAATTATTAATTTTTTTATATCTTTGAAAAGCAAATCAATTAATTAAATTTAAAATAATAATATAAAAACCAGTGTCTTGGTTTAAAATTTTCATTACTACCTAATCTATGTGATGTATATCTATTACATCATCAAAGATTGAACATTTTAGATTCTGAGTGGAACGATGAATGTTTTTATTTTACAATGATGTGTGTTTTTTATTTTTGTGTCTGTGTACACGATAAGTAGATAAAATAATGCTTTGATTTTCAACTTCAGTATCTTGTTCGATGGGAAAGTGAATATTGTTGGTGCATTGGGGAGGTCAAAATTTAAAATTCCCAATAGTATTCATAAGCGCCGTGAAAAACAACATAAAAATTAAGGAAAAACGCGAATTTTAAGCAAAATTGGTTTTCCACAAAATCGATTTTGGTTTTTGGTGTAACTCTAAAATAAATGAACATACATGAAATTTTTACCGGTTAATTATATTTCCATTTTCTATACACGATAAAATTTTCAAAATATTTAGATTTGTTTTGAACTGTTTAGGAACATTTTCTGTTTCAAATTCACGGTTTGTTGTTGATGTATAACGCGTTATAAGTACCTAATGGATATTGTGATATGATTAATTTGGAATTTATTATAGGTAAATTTTTTTTTTAATACCATAGATATGTATATAATATGGCTTAAACCTAGACTGACATACCGTCTCCACTTAGAATCGTTTTTCTTACACAATGATATTATATCATTGAATTCAAATTTAATACCATCCATTATACAGTGACCCACTTGTAACCTACTGTACAGCAGAGCACCTTATTAAATAGTAAATCCTATCAGGTTCTGGTGATGTATTAATACATTTTTTGTTGGGTGACTGAGGTTTTTTTTTATTGCCAAAACTGGTGTAGTTCTTAACTTGAAAAAAGTATGTTACTATATTAATTATTATTAAATGTTTAGAAGGCTTAGATGACACAAATAAAGATGTTGATGACGAAATTATGCAAGAGAATATTATTATTACTATCGAACCAAAGTCAATTACAACTTTTATTAGATGTTCTGTCCATACATTACAGTTATGTATCAATGATGGTTTGAAAACTGCAGCTATAGCAAGTTGCATTATTCAAGCTAGAAAGGTAATTTATTATAAATTGTTATAAAACTTACTTTTTAATAATAGTTAAATATTAATTTTAATAAAATGTTATAGGTTGTGAAAAAACTTCGAACACCGAAATATTGTACTTGGTTGAAAAAAAACCATTTAAAATATGCTATAATTGACATTGAAACCCGGTGGAACTCATTATACAACATGTTATTCCGCTTACTAGAATTGAAAGATTTTTGCACAGAACACGATGACGAACATCCAGATCTTAAACTAAGCAATAGTGAATGGGAATCAATTCAAAGTATTGTAGGTTCCGACATTGCCTAATTGTATAGTCTCTAAATTAAAATGTTATACTGAATGATATCTTTATACTTAGATAAACTCGCTTAATCCAGTTAAAGTAGCAACATTGGCACTCCAAAAACAAGATATTAATCATGGAGACTTTTATGGTATTTGGCTGCGAGCAATACACGGATTAAACTCTAATGGTACCATACTAGCAAAGTGTATTGAAAATGCTATGAAAAAACGACAGACATTGCTATTAAATAATAATGTGTTTTTGGCTAGTATGTAAAGTTAAATAAATATTACACCTGTATATTATATTATACTGTATGTACCAACTACTAATACACTTACTCTTTTATTTTAGCTATTTACCTTGATCCAAGATATCAAATGTTATTAAGTGAAGAAGAAAAAACT
>JANEHU010001608.1:0-35497 GCA_027563435.1 Nasonovia ribisnigri
ATATATTATAATAATTATATACCTGATATCAATAAAAAGTTGCAATATCAATTAAGTCGCATCTTTACCAACCATAATATAGTACTAACCTACCTATAATACTATTACATTTATTCATGGATTTTGTATAGTATTATTGTTACTTAATCGAAATGCAAAATCATGAAAATAATATTTATAAAATATGATCAACACGTTTAATATAATATTATAAGTAATGTATTTTTTGTTTGTACTTAGAACTTGCATCTCAATCAAATCTACTCTCTATGTCCGGCGATCAAAATAATGATGTATCTTCGTCCGTACCTGATCATCCAGAGCCAGTTGAATTTTCAAATCCTCCAAGATTTGGGCAACAAATTTCAGTCTTCGGTTTGCCAATCATAAGTAGGGTGTGGAGTCTTAAAGAAGAGGAAATGAAGAAGATGTTAGCTGCAGCTAAGAAAATCAAAGAAGGTGAGAGGGGCAGTGAAGTTGAGATGTACATTGAAGGTGGGAACGACAGTGAAGGTAGGAACGGCAATGATGGTGGGAATGACTTTGGAGCCGAAAATTATAAGCGATATTTATACACATAATTTCTTCTAACTGCAGTAAAATTATGTATAATATTACGAACACTTTTTTGTTCGTTTAAGTTTGTCATTGTTCATCAATAAAATAAAATAATTACTTCACCTAATATTTTATGTTATAATTATTTTAGACCGGTATTTTATAATAAGTCAAAATCGCCAAATTGACTGTTTTAAATATAATACCTTTTATCTGAAAATTGAACTCATTATATACATTTTTAACAAAATAATTTGAAGTTTTCACGATTTAGATTAATGTTTTCAAAATACTATGACAAATGCATTTAAAAAAGACTTGTTCATACTTTTTAACTGCCGTTATAACAGACCGTGAGAAACCTTATATTAAGTTTTTTAAACGTTTGACAAGACGAACAATATTTTATTGACATCTATAGAAAAAAAAAACATTGAATTTTAAATTTTAAATGTTGTTAAATGGGTAGCTCAAATCAAGTCAAAATATTCGTAGGTATTACGCTCCCCCCCCCCCGCAACACCCATGTAGTCACAGGTTACTTTTTACTTATCAACACATAATATTTATGTTTAATATAGTTGAGTCGAGAAAAACTGAAATGTTTGACATTTAGTCATTTTAGTGAATAATTACTAGCCAATAATGACAATGGCTTATCCTGACCTAGTCATTATAAATAATGTTTAACTGTCTCGGCAATGATTAAATGTTTATAACATATTATTAATTATCAAAATATAACTACTCATTATCGTGAGTCTCTATGAATTTTAACATTCTAATAAATACAAATAATTATTATAACCTACCAATTAGTTATTAGGTAGTGTTTGTGAGGCTTTTGCATATTTTTTCCCTTTAGCAATAAAAATTGCAAATCAGGTAAGTAGAAATGTGTTTTGTAACCTTTAGAATAAGAACGTAAAATAATTTCTATGATGGTTATAAAATGTCAAAGCATATATTTTATTATTTTTGTGAATGTTTTGAAATTTTTATTTTTTAGCACAGATTTTGATATTTTATATGCATATAATGGTGTCGTTTAAATTAACAATACAAAGAATACAATATTTATTTTGGGCAAAGTATGATTATTTAAATTTTAATACAGAAATCAAAAGTCTACTGAACTATATAAAACATTTTCAAAAATGTAAATATTATGTTTATGTTTTTGCCTTTTGGATACCTATCTAACTTACAACTGTATCTATTATTAATACTTAATATAACTTACTTAATTGTTATTTAAATCAAATATACCTGAACACATTGTTTATTTAGAGCATATATTAATGTTTTTGAAAACAATATATATCGTTGTTTTACCATTTTATAGATTATTTTAAAATAATACAGGTAATTAAAGCTTTAAAATCTGCCCTTTAGTTATTACAATATTAAATAATATTATGTTGCAACTCTGTTTTTAATTTCAATTAAAATTTTAGTATTTTCAATTTTGACATAGGTACCAGACTACCAGATTCTAAGGCACATTTTATGCGCAACTTCATATGCATTCCGTCGTCAAACAAGTCGACGTGTTAATTGTAAATAATTAATATAATTTAAAATATTAAAATCCTTAAAATATTTGTTCAGAATGGAAATCAGTGTAGGCGTTACTACGATTTCTTTGAATTAGACTGAGTGGTTTTTGATGAAAAATACGATAATCGCGAGACTCCTTGTAGGTTCGTCGTACTTAAGAGTAAACCAAACTACTCTATTACAACTGTTTTTTTCAATACAGTTTTAAATCCCCCTTTCCCCGCGGAAAATTATGTTTTTAATAGCCGTTGTCATTATACCTATATATTATTCAAATGAATTCCCAGAGACTAGAACTAAGGGAAACTGCCTACCCTCCGCGACAGGTTTAAAACAAAACTTAATCTAAAACTTTAAAAAAAATTAATAATTCTCAAAAAGACATATTTATGGTTTAAGACGCAATGATCCAGTTGACAAAGGTAATTTTTTTTTATATCTTACCTCCATGTTCCATCGATTTGTCTTTTGTACGAAATTATCCTGATTTTTCCTACGTCTGCGTCTGGCGCCGTCTGTGACCTGATCTTCTTACATTTTAGATTTACCTATATACATACCTATAATCAGAAGTAAGTATGCTATAACTATTATTTTAATGTGATCTGTATCCTGTAACAGAGTGGTTGACTACGAAGTACAGACAAGTGTTCTCAAAATCAGATTAAAAACTAGTGTCTGAATGCAAGTAGGTATATTTATTGGTAAGTACATTTTATTAAATATTATGTATTATATAGGTACTATTACTATATATTGTCAAAAAGTTATTTTTAATACTAAAATCTAATTAATATTCATAAATCTCGTAAGTTGACCTAGCTAATGTTAAGTACCTGTGTTTAATTACTATTATTATAATATGCAATATAGTAATTTTGTTTCGTTCATTATTAAAAAAAAAAAGTTGGTTAGTTTATTAGAACGAGGCTAGCAAAATTTAAAAATTTTTAATTGCAAAAAAAAATTTAATATTAACAAAAAGTATTTTAATAAAATTATTCAATTAAATTGACATACATAGATGGTACCTATATATACAGGCTAATCCTGGAATTTATTAAAACGAATAGTTGGACTGAAATAAAATTAAAGGAATGGAATTTGCCTGAAAATATAATTGATAATTTTAAGTATTTTTTAATTTTGGGCACGAAAGATTACGAAGTATGGGTAACGATATAGGTAGGTACCTACATTTTATATTTTAAGTTTGCTGTAAGTAATACTTAGCTATACATTATCGTGCTCTTGTACTTTTCTTTATAAAATGACGTTTATTCACTATGTAGATCAAACGTTGATTATATTAATTGGTCGAAGTTTCGTCGATGTATACCTAGGTACATAATATATTTTACGTTTACGATACGCATCTACTATTAGCCCATATTCGTATATTTTTTACATACAATTAGGTAAGCGTCGATTGAACGTGGTTAATTTTTAAATATACGAACAATTTTAGTTTTAAGTAGGTACGTCAAAGTTTAACGATTAACGAGTCAATAACATCAATATGCTCAATTAATGGTTAACCTATTGATATAGGTAGGTAGTTACGTATATTACGTAGTCATGAATAAACATTCAAGACAAAATTTTGTAGAATTTCGGTTTGAAGTGTCTACAAGTATAGAACCTATGTATATAGGTATACCTACAAGTATACCGGATATACCTACGTCAATTCACCGTAGCTAAATTCATCGCTAAATTCATTGCGCGTCAAATGATCGCGGTCAATTCATCGCATGTCAATTTATCGTGGTCGCAATTAATCGCACGTAAATTTATCGACAAATTTTATTATAAATACATAGTATTTTATTATTTAAATAATCACGAAAAATCACAAAAACATTAATCACAATAAATATTGTTTGTCGTTTATATAATATACATTATTTACAAAATTTACAATTGCAACTGAAAATTATGAGCTATTCCTATTGTAAATAATCGTCGATAGATCTATTTTAAAAATCATAGCATATTTGCTTTAGACCTTGAGCTTTATCAAGATAAACTTTTTTTTTGCTGGTGGACATTCTCCAGCTCTATATTGTTCGATTTTTATTTTATTCGTGTTTTCCTATTTTTTCAATGCTAATATAAATTTCCATATACTCGGATGACATTGATTTAAAATCGATGTAAAACAATTGTACCATCCTTCAACAGCATTATTTGTTCTTGCAAGTAAATCTTCAGAAACCAACGAATAGCAGTTCCAAATCGAAATTTTAAAAGTAAGCGATCGCCTTTTTTGTCGCCTGTCATTATACGTCCTATCCAAGTATCGTCAAAATAATTAAGAATTGGTGATAGTAGTTCGTAATTTTCAATAAAGTATTTGGTGTCCAACAATTTTTTATAAGACTCAATAACCTTATTTTCTGGTAAATAAGCTAATCTTGGTACTTTACGAATCTGTAGCGAAAAAGTTACGTAATTTATATATTTTTTTTGGAGGCCTGCGGCTTGAAATTGTCGCCAAATACATTGCGACAAATGAAAGAAACAACCTTTTAGTTTTGCATCAAAAGTTATTGCATTCATTGCACCTTTTTCAATGTCGACCATAATTGTCTTAGGACTTAGATCCGGCTCAATTGTTTTTAGTGCTTGAAACATACGTTTATAGGTGTTTTCTTTTTTATTTGGCAATAAGATGTAAACAGACGGTAACACATTAGAATACTGAACAGCGTGCAGAATTGTATATAATTGATAAAATAATGATGGTGCACTAGAAAATGTGCCGTCACAAAACGATTTGTCACATTGTGTCATAAGATACAATGAACGTGTTGAAAAAATTAAAATTCGTTCAGTATTAATAGTGGTATTAATACCATATTATCATATTGCAAAAAAAGAATTCCATCTATGGTTTTTGTCATTTCGTCGGGTATATGATAAAATTTAAGTCTGTCGGGTCGTTGGGCAACTGTAATTTTTGCTTACGTACACGTTGAATAGTACGTTTAAGTACCTATATTTATATTAGGTAACTGCCCAGACGATTCAATAGGAATTTGATTAAGTGCTGAACCTATTACCGATTGTGTACTCATATCACTATTATTATTTATTACTGGCTATATCTTTTATATTATTGAGCGTTTTTTTACCTGAATTTCTGATGAACTTGCGCATGGAACGCGATTATGGTCAGCGGTTTTTTAATATTTTCCCTTCGCTTAGGTGAAGTCGTAATACACGACGGGTAAAATGACGATTTGACGATTGTCATATGACTGAGGCTAGCATTAGCAGAGATCATTAGAGTTCAAAAATCATAAAAACGATAACACGCGATAAATTGTCGCGCGATTTATTTATAACGCGATAAATTGACGTTGCGATAAAATGACCACGGTGAATTGACGCACGATGAATTTTTAGCCGCGATGAAATGACGTGACACCAAGTATACCAAACCTGCAGGCTACCGAATGACCACGAAAAAAGATATAATTTTTTGGTTCAAACTCCAACAGTAGGCACTTCGTAATGGTTACTCCAATTACCATTATAAAAAAATATACGATTTATCCATAATATTTACGAGGGTTTGGCGAGATTTTAGTTGATTTAACATATGATGCATTAATATTTTTATGAAATAATTAAAACCCAACTGGAATTGTAATTTCAACAGTAAATCGTCGCAATACCTATTGCGTTTTCCTATTATCATTCTAAAAAAAATATATAAATAAATAATATATTCGAAATATATGCATGCATTTATGCGTTTTATAACACAGATATATGCTCTAAAAAAGTATGAAGTGCCTTTAAAAAATGTTTTTATTTATTATCATAATTGTATAACATTTGAAAAAATTCTACTTACTTTTTAAATAGACAACTATAGAGTAATAATATAAATGCATTTGACAAAACAATTATTGACATCATTCCGTCTGAAAATCATGTTACTGAAATTTGAATAAGTTATAGTAAATTGACTGGGCAATTAGAAAAATAAACATAATGTCTAGGGACCGGATTACCGGAATTATATTCTTTTAAAATAGCCAAAATAAGATTCTAATATTCTCTTAAAAAGTTGAAAATATTCTTCCAATATCCTTCAAAAATCATAATAAAATATGAAAAAATATGATTTTTTATTAATATATTCTCTTGAAGTAAAAAATATGCATTTTAAGTCAAAACCTGTTTTACATTTTAAATACGGATTGACTGGGAGATTTTTGATTACCTACTTAATTCTTCAATAACTTTTTTAAACCTTTGAAATTATCACAGTTAAAAATAGCAGCTTCCAACCACGTTCCCTCATAATGATAATACGATATACGATGGTTATAATATGTATATAATATTACAGTAGAACTTCGATTAACCGCCACTGTCGGGACCGGGGCTATGACGGTTAATCGCATAGACGGTTAACGGAAATTTTGCAAAAAAAACGTGTACATACTTATACATACACACATTTATTATATTTTTTACTTGTGTGTACTTTAAAATAAATACTTACATATAACATATAAATTAATTATTATAACACATATAAATTATAAACATACATACCACACATATTATAAAAAAAAATCTGTAATTTTAGTTTGGTTTTTTGATTCTCTAGCTTTTTTAGCAGACCACGACGAGTTTATCACGATCGTCTAACCACCTAATTATTTTTTTTTTTCGGCGGTGACCGATGACAGAGATTGACGGTTAATCGAAGTTCTACTGTATATCAATATCATATCACTACTATTATCGGACATATAATTTATATGATTTACTGCAACAAAAAATATCGAATATCTATACAAATTAATAGATATATTTTTAATATTCTTTATTATAAAAAATATTCTTTTATCTTGAAATATTCTCAAGTGTGCAAAAAAAAACTTTTGCCATTAATTAACCGGTTTCATGATTTGTAAAAATTTCATACCCCCGTCTGACTGCATAGGCTCAAAAAAAATATGCAAAAGAATATAATTTTGGCCCCTAAATTCATATCCAATGGCAAATTTAGGATTTTACTGCTCTAGATACACATTTTTTTCTAATGCCATTTGTTTCTCCTCCTGTTTTTTACAGTGCAAATTTTCTCATCTATAAAAATCTTACAACACATGTAATATTATAATAGTACCATGCAATATACAAATCTATCAAGTGATAACAAAATAATAATAGCAAATCGTAAATTGTATTAATTTATTTTTTCTTTATTTATAAAATAGTAAACATGCTATAAAAATTTATATTTCTTGAAAATGACATCGATAAAAGCTGCATTATTTTGGTTTTTGGTGTAACTCCAAAACAAATGACCGTATTTACATGCAATTTACACTGAAAGTTTATATCATCACACAATTCACACTTTAATATTTTCCAAATATCTTAACTTGTATATTGAGGTGTTTACAGATATTTTAAGTTTCAAATTTATTTATTTTTTTTAATGTTAATTAAGTTTTATTCGTCGTGTCAAAATCCTTAAGACTTTAATACAAAGCTCTTGATATATTTTATTTTTTCAATGGCAGTGGAAAAATATTAAAAAAACATATTCACAATTTTTTTTATAAGCATTTAAAGTTTGAATTTTGACAAAATAGGTACGTAATAATCACGAAAATGTGCAAATTACTTTGAGTTAAAAATGTATAAAACATTTTAATACAAGATTTCTTATATGCTTGTCCATCTTTATAAATAAAAAATATCTACCGTAAATTCAAATTAAATTATTATGTGTGTTTGGACTTCAAATTTTTATAAAATTTTCAAAATATTTTGACTTGTTTTAAGCTGTTTACGGACAATTTCAATTTTGTAGTTCAATTTTCTATAAATGTAAAAAACATTTTATATATTGGGGCAAAAAGCTTAGAAATGTAATACAAGGCCTAATATATTATTATAATAATAGTTTAAAAATACATAGGCAGAGGTTTTTTTATAAGAATTTAAAGTTACATTTTTGACAAAATGTATTAAATTTTGAATTTTAAAATGATTTTTTAGCTGAACATTTATAGAATGTTCAACTTTATAGCAAAGGATTGAAAATTTAAAGCAAAGTTCCACGAAAATAGGTGAGATATAAACTACTTTATTAAGTATAATTTCATCAAAATATATGCTTAGTAATACATAATATGCTGAATGCCCGTCATCGCAGAATCGTTTTTCATATTCAATAACATAATATCATTGAATTCAAATTTAACACTATCCCATACAGTTACCCACTTGTAACCTACTGTACAGCAGAGCAATACCACTTAACTACCTTTTTTTTTATGATACAACAATCGTCCAATCACAATTATTTAGGTACCAATATTATATGGAACAACACACAAGACAATTGAGATATTGCTCACAAAAAGTGGGGATGACAAACTTCGCTATACTTTATAATATATTATACACAACCTCACGGAGACGTCTCTCTCATCTCTTCGTATAGGTACCCCGCTCTCAGCTACGGGCTATCCTCGGTCCACTCGCATCTCTTTTCGGACGAGCTCATTCTCAGACCAATTTTATTGTTACACGGCAGCATATTACGACCAGGAGGCTGTATTACACGAAGACAAGACACAATGTCTTACACACACCCATATACCTATTAAACACCACTCCTTTCTCATTTAAAAGTTAAATTAATTTATTAATTATATACTAAAAACCTTACTATATTGCGTTGATTTATACACCAGATATGAACTTAAAAAAATATTAGTCTTAAAATTTATAATTTAAAAATTGTTGTGTTATTTTCACTACTGTCTAAAAATTTTCTCCCATGTCTTTATTGTACGCCATTTTATCCAATCGTAATATTTCAATACACATTTTTAACAAACTAAATAAGGTAAATCACCAAATAACATATTATAATATGCCAAATACCAATATAAGTAACATTTAAAACGGGAACCAAGCTTACACAATACCTATAGTATATTATATTAAATAGTATTAAATAGTATTAAATAGTATATTAAATAGTATATTATATTAAAGATCGTATGGTGCTGCATCGACTCACACTAAAGATATTTTAATATATTCATCGTTTGCAATTAAACGAGGTAAGTGATACACTTTTACACTAATCAGTAATCTACTAATAATTTAGAAGTGGAATAGAAACAATAATATGAACCTTATATAGCTATATTAATACCAAATCAAGTAAACCCGCTTAGTAATGATTTTTTCCATTTTTTGTTTTTATCTTTGAAAAAATCAAAGCATTATTGTTACTGCCTCAAAAAGTGACGACAGACACAACATTTTATTTTATAAAAATATACATCAATAAAAATCAATAGAGTCAGCACTCCGCTCAGAATATAAAATATTATAACAAAATACATTTATTTTTATGTTAGAAATTCATAAAAGTTTTTTTTTAATAGTTAACATAAGACATTTTAGTGTAAGGTTTCCAATAAGTTTTTGTGCCTCTCTAAAAAACAAAAAAGTTCCCCGGAATGTCACACTGTTTATAACCATGAGATATTTTCGATCATTGTTATAATTTTTTTTAACTTTTAAATTTGATTATTTACACAATAAATGTGCTGGTCTGACGAAAAGCCTCCGCTCAGGACATTTTTCATATACGATGATTTATGATTGAATTCAAATATAACATATCAATTACAACGACCCACTTGACA
Source organism: Nasonovia ribisnigri (assembly GCA_027563435.1). NCBI lineage: Eukaryota > Metazoa > Arthropoda > Insecta > Hemiptera > Aphididae > Nasonovia > Nasonovia ribisnigri. The sequence goes on from JANEHU010001608.1 coordinate 9,825, forward strand.
TCTATACTGTTGTTATAATCTAGATTAGATAAGCTGTATCTACTTGTTCGCCGTTTTTATTATTGGGTTTTTTTTAGTTTGGCAGCTATAATACGAATGTCATTTTCTGGAATATTATATATGAGAGTTTAGTAATATAAAATTTATTATCCCTGTTATCTATATGTCATGCATAAGACAAACGACAATAAAAAAGTACTATTTACAATTTAGTATAATATATATTATGTGGATCGTAGAATATAGGTATGTTTACCTCAATTTGTATTTGTTTTCCTCGTCGCTTTTGACGAGAGCTACCAGAAATTTCCTATTTTTGACATTTTAAATGTTACTATATTTAAATGGCATGACATAAAATTTTTTCTTTCAAATATTTACAATAATATACTAAGTCCTATACTAAACACCTATGGTATACTTACCTAATTTTTATTTAAATCATTTATACCTTAATACATTGTTATTCATGTACTATATTGTTTTTTTAGCACAATATATTTTAACATTTAATAAATTATATTAACAGAATATACCCATATTAAAGCTTCTATAAGTCCACCCTTTAGTTACTACAATATAAATCAATATTATTATGCATCTTTGTTTTTTAATTTCAATTAAAATTGTAGTATTTTCAATTTTGACTTAGGTACCAGACTACCAGATTCAAAGGGACATTTTATGAGCAACTACATATGCATTCCGTCGTCAAACATGTCGACGTGTCAGTTGTAAATAATTAAGATAATTGTGTATACGGATATACCAATGCGTTTTGGTAAACGAAAAAAGCATCAACTTGTTCTTTCTAATATTTACAAAAAATAATTATTGCATGAGTATTCGACTACATAGGTAGTACCATACGCGTTATGTTACGCAGTGATACGCACAAGTCAAACTTATATTCATTTATGACGACAAAAAAGGTGCTCTTTTTCACTTTTTTGATTAAAAAAGTAGGTACATTGCAATACCTACTCCTATATTAGCATGCTAAAAAAATTCTTCGAATTCTTAGTAATATTTACTAAGGAACAGCCAAAGTAAATTATTTAAATTATTTTAGTTGATTTAATATAATATAATACAATGCCTTAATATTTTTGAAATATTAAAACCACATGAATTAAAATTTTAATCACGAAAATAAAATATGACTCAGTCATTCACTCGTACATTTTACGCCGTTACGGATACCTTAAAATATTTGTTCAGAATGGAAATCAGTGTAGGCGTTACTACGATTTTATTGAATTAGACTGGGTGGTTTTTGATGAAAAATACGATAACCGCGAGACTCCTTACAGGTTCGTCGTACTTAAGAGTAAACCAAACTACTCTATTACAACTTTTTGCACACAGTCGTAGCCAAAAACTAAAAATGTTAAAGGTATATATCTGTAAAAGTGATAACTAGGACGTGGATTTTCAAGCAAAAATGTATTTTTATTGATTGTAGATTTCTTAATTCTGATTATATAAATAATGAAAACTTTTCACAGCACCTAAATAAAATAAAACGTAGGTAATAATTATTATTATTAGTCAGGCTTGGATTTCAATGCAGTTGCACTAAGCAAAAAATGTGTTTCAAGTACTCTATGTTGTAACAAAACATTTTTTGGGGGGCATTTTCTATGTTTTTAATGCATTTTTTTAATTTTTGAACTAAATGTTGTATTATAACCAAAAATGTTTACTACAATGAAATATTAACATAGCACAATGTAATATAAATCATTTTAATTTGAACTATATAATATAATATATATAGGTATATAATAATAATATATAATATTAAAGCTTTAAGCTCCGGCCTTTAGTTATATATTGTATACAACATTATTATGGTTGATGTTTGTTTTTTAATTTCAATAAAAATAGTAATTGTTTGAATTTTGGCATTTAAAAACTATAAAAATTATATTTTTTTATTAACAATCGAAATATTATAAAATATAAAATTATGAAAGGTTACGATGTGATACCAGCTCTTGAGTCGTGACTAACAGATTCTAAGGGATATTTTATAGACAATTTCATATACATTCGAACATGTTGCAGTGTTAATCGTAAGCACTTAAATAAATAATAGCTTTTATATGCGACTATAATAACATACAGTGACAGATTGGCTAAACATTTCGGCTCGTGAAATTACCGTGTGACAGGCCAACTCAATATCAATTTGTAATAATTAATAATAATTTTACAAAACAATTTTTTTGTTCAGATATTATCTTATTTATAATTTAATATAGTACCTATACATTCTACGTTTGTGAGTATGTATAGCTTTTGTTTATGATCACCTAACTTACCAACTACATTCACTTTCCTATCAGAAAATGTGTTGAAAGAAAAAATCAAAGCATTATTGTTACTGCCTCAAAAAGTGACGACGGTCACAACATTTTATTTTATAAAAATATAAATCAATAAAAATCAATAGAGTCAGCACTCCTCTCAGAATATAAAATATTATAACAAAATACATTTATTTTTATGTTAGAAATTCATAAAAGTTTTTTTTTTAATAGTTAACATAAGACATTTTAGTGTAAGGTTTCCAATAAGTTTTTGTGCCTCTCTAAAAAACAAAAGTTCCCCGGAATGTCACACTGTTTATAACCATGAGATATTTTCGATCAATTGTTCATTTTTTTTAACTTTTAAATTTGATTATTTACACAATAAATGTGCTGGTCTGACGAAAAGCCTCCACTCAGGACATTTTTCATATACGATGATTTATGATTGAATTCAAATATAACATATCAATGACAACGACACTCTTGACAACTATACAGTTGTTATAATCTAGATTAGATAAGCTGTATCTACTTGTCTGCCATTTTTATTATTGGGTTTTTTTTAGTTTGGCACCTATAATACGAATGTCATTTTCTGAAATATTATATATGAGAGTTTAGTAATATATAATTTATTATCCCTGTTATCTATATGTCATGCATAAGACAAACGACGATAAAAAAGTACTATTTACAATTTAGTATAATATATATTATGTGGATCGTAGAATATAGGTATGTTTACCTCAATTTGTATTTGTTTTCCTCGTCGCTTTTGACGAGAGCTACCAGAAATTTCCTATTTTTGACATTTTAAATGTTACTATATTTAAATGGCATGACATAAAATTTTTTCTTTCAAATATTTATAATATATTAAGTCCTATACTTAACACCTATGGTATACTTACCTAATTTTTATTTAAATCATTTGTACCTTAATACATTATATTGTTATTCATGTACTATTTTGATTTTTTAGCACAATATATTTTAAGATTTAATAAATTATATTAACAGAATATACCTATATTAAAGCTTCTGAGTCCACCCTTTAGTTATTACAATATAAATCAATATTATTATGCATCTTTGTTTTTTAATTTCAATTAAAATTGTATTTTTTTCAATCTTGACATAGGTACCAGACTAACAGATTCTAAGGGATATTTTATGGGCAATATACTATGCATTCCGTCGTTGAACATGTCGACGTGTTAGTCGTAAACTCGTAACTAATCAATATAATTGTATATACGGATATACCGATATATGCGTTTTGATAAACGGCACAAAAGATTCAATTTTTTCTTTCAAATATTGACAAAAAATAATTATTGCGGGAGTATTATCTTCGTAATATTTACTTTGGGAACAGCCAAAGAAAATTATTTAAATTATTTTAGTTGATTTAATATAATATAATACACAGCCTTAATATTTTTTAAATATTAAAATCGCATGAATTACAATTTTAATTGCGAAAATATAATGTGGCTCAGTCTCGTACTTTTTACGCCGTTACGGATACCTTAAAATATTTGTTCCGAATGGAAATCAGTGTAGGCGTTACTACGATTTCTTTGAATTAGACTGAGTGATTTTTGATGAAAAATACGACAATCGTGAGACTCTAATGTGGATTCTTATAGGTTCGTCGTATACTTATGAGTAAACGAAACTACTCTAATACAACTTTTTGCACACAGTCATAGCCAAAAACTAAAAATGTGAAAAGTAAATATCTGTAAAAGTGATAACTGCAGGGTCGTGGATTTTCAAGTAAAAACGTATTTTTATTGAGTGTAGCATTCTTAATTCTGATTATATATATTATGAGAACTTTTCACACCACCTAAATAAAATAAAACGTAGGTAATAATAATTATTATTAGTCTAGGCTTGGATTTCAATGCAGTTGCACTAAGCAACAAACCAAATTCTAAGGGACATTTTATAGGCAATATGCGTTTTGGCAAATGGCACGAGATTACATTTTTGCTTCAAATATTTACAAAATATAATTATTGCGTGAGTATACGGCTATATAGGTAATAGCATACGTGTGTTATTTTACGTAGTCGCAAGCATATGTCATACGTATACCTACTTATATTAATTTATGACAATAAAAAAAAGTTTAATATTTCTGCACTTTTTTGATCCTAATTTTTGCCTAATTTATAGTTCTTAACTAGTACTTTATACTATCTTAAATCTTTGTCGTAAATAAATAATAATAAATATTATTGTAAATATACACCATATTTCTATACTAACATATAACGGTGAATCGGCTAAACATTTCGGCCCGGGCAATTAGCATGTGACAGCCCCTTCAATTTTTATAATGAATAATAATCATTTTTCAAAACAAATATTTTTTTAATGGATTTTCTCTTATTTAATATGTAATATAATACCTATAAGTTTGACATGTTTGTACGTAACTTTAGTTTATGATCACCCAAATTACCAACTAGATTCACTTTTCTTCGAGAAAAGGTGTTGAAATAGAAAATCAGAGTATTTTTACTGCCTCAAAAAGTGATGACAGTCATACATTTTATTTAATAAAAAATCAATACATTCAGCGCTCCGCTCGGAATATATAAAATATTAAAACAAATTTAATAAAATTATTTGCTTACAATATCATGTTCTATGTTTTTAGAACGGGCTATTACATTATATTATTATGCGGCTGTAACGTGCCGCTCTGAATATTATTTTCTTGATAACACAGAGCCACGGCATATTATTATATTATATTAAACTATGAATAGGCGTACACATTAACAATAAAATTAAGGGGATTGCAAATGGACAGTTTTTAAGGAGTTCCAAATAGGCATTTTTGAAATTGTATGCTTGTGCGGGTCTTGTAAATGTGTGCGTATAGTAAATGATTTTATTAGTGTGTGTGCATTTAGTGTTAAAAGAAATAGCGAAGCGCTCTCTCTCTCACTCGTGAAGTAGTCACCAACCCAACTTTGCGTACGTGAACCAGGGCCGTATTAAGGGACAATGTATGGGGGAGCAAATATAAATATGCCGCCCCTAATCTAGTATACGCCTTTTTTTACAAGCAAATAATCAAAAAAAAATTTTATCGCTACGCTCGAACAAACGTTAGGTATACAATATACTACCAAAAAAACTATATGCTTACTTACTCATTAGTTAATCTACTTATCTACTCTTGCTATTGTCTTATAGAATATATTTTAACACATGAACTAGATACAATTTATACAAATTAATAAATTATTACGTATAGTACATGTCTACATATCATTATTAATTTCAAACAGATGTCTCGTGGTATCTGGTATATTCTATACCTAGCTAATAGCTATGAATTATTTTAATGATAAATGACTAGGTATACTATCTGAGGATGGCCTCATAATCTAAAATTTAAAAGATCTAAAAGATTAAAGATTAAATATATCTAAAGATCAAATATTACCCATACAAATATTATATTATGTATGATCAGTTAAAATTAGGATATAGGAGAAATAAAATATACAATAATATAATATAAACCTACTAATTTAATTTTAGAAATTACTAAAAACTTTAAAAAGCGTTCCAATTGAGACCAATTGGTAGTATTATATTTATATAATTAAATAATCAGTTACTTTGTAAAAATACAATTAAAACAATAGTTATAAAATGTACACTTAATTTAACTTAAAATAGTTATCTAATTTCTTGGTTTTTTTGTTTAATTGTTCTTCACGTTCTTTTTTTGCTTTCGATATTCGTTTATATTGGGAACCGCTTAACCTTATACGTTTTAAGTTATTAGGCATTTTAAAAATATTTTTATCGTACAGTTTATTAGTATAACACGTGATTAATAAACACAACAGTAAGTCATCACTACACTGACTACCCTGTCGAGATCGTCTACTACTGACTACTCGTCTGTCAAGACTATGATATTATTATAACGATAAAAGTTTATTGAATTGAATATTATAATCGAACAAGCTACAGATTCGCAGTAGGTACTGCAGTAGTAGGTACAAATGTACAATGGTCAATGGTACATAGCAATATCGTATGCGGGTAGCTTCGTGCCCCGGCGGCGGTTATAACATGTCAATATAATATAATATAATATTAATTATTATATATTATATAGTGAATAGTGATAATACTAAAAATAGTATGATTAGTACGTAGCCACGTAGGTACTAGGTATTACAAAAATAAGGTCCATAAACAGAGTTCTCTCCCAATTAGGTAATAACTAATAAGTACTATTGTTCTAATATTAGATTCCATTACGATATTAAATATTCCGACAATTGACATCGTAAATTCTTAAACTAAAATAATTAATATTTATTCTACTAAATATTTTATTTTTATTATATTACAAATAACATTATCGACTTTTTTTGCCGCCCCTGCCGCAGTGCCGCCTGGAGCAACTGCTCCTTTTGCCCCCCCCTTGATGCGCCCCTGACGTGAACGGTAAACAATGTATGATCGTTTGCATATTGTACAATTTGTCAATCCAACCGATGGACCTGAAAACGCGATAAGATATTTTCTAAAAACTGTTTTGTTAATATTACGTCTACCGAACGATCGATCAGGTGACATAGGTAATAATATATTAATTATTTTAGACGTTTTCAGTGGCCTGATCGATCTCATGTAGACATATCGAAAAATTCTAATCAGTTTTTAGAATTCTTATTGATATATGAGGTCCATCAGTATATGATTGATAAAATATTGGTTCATTTTGGTTGAAATAAAATGATACAACAATCGTCCAATCACAATTATTTAGGTACCAATATTATATGGAACAACACACAAGACAATTCAGATATTGCTCACAAAAAGTGGGGATGACAAACTTCGCTATATACTTTATAATATATGCACAACCTCACGGAGACCTCTCTCATCTCTTCGTATAGGTACCATCATGCTCTCAGCTGCGGACTATCCTCGGACTACTCTCATCTCTTTCCAACCAATTGTTTCACGGCAGCAAGATGTCTTAAAGCAGCATGTTACGGCCCGGAGGCTGTATTACACGAAGACAAGACACTATGTCCTACATCCACGTAAAACGGTTTTAACACACACACATATACCTTTTAATCACCAATCCTTTCTCATTTAAAGGTTAAATTAATTTATTAATTATTTACTAAAATCCGTACTATATTGCGTTGATTTATACACTAGATATGAACTTAAATTTGCATATTCGTCTTAATATTTATAATTTAAAAAGTTGTTGTTTTATTTTCACTAGTGCCTAACAATTTTCTCCTATGTCTTTATTATACGTCATTTTATCTAATTATAATACTTTAGTAGGTACAAATTTTTAACAAACTAAATGAGGTAAATCACCAAACAACATATTATAATATGCCAAATACCAATATAAGTAACATTTTAAATGGGAACGAAGCTTACACAATATAGTATATTATATTAAATAGTATATTGTAGACCTTTAGTCTATCGTATGGTACTGCATCGACTCACACTAAAGATATTTAAATATATATCGTAGTGGAATAGAAACAATCATATGAACATTATATAGCGTTATTAATACCAAATCAAGTAAACTCACTTAGTTTATCTTACTACAAATACATTGTAACATCTCACACAGATGTGTACTCAGGAAATCAATTTTTTTTATTATAATATTTTAATCAATATGCATTATGAATTAAAATGTAAAAATTATAGTTTAATAGCGTGCAAAGTAAAAAGACATTTCAGAACTCAAAAGTCAAAATATATCATCACAGATAATAATATATTTATATAAAGTATATAAATTGTATTATTATTATTGAATTATATAATATTACAATCTGTGATAATGTGATATGATATTTACTAATTAGTAGTTACTATGGGAGCACCGTAGCTGCGCACTAATCACCGAAATTTTATAAAATAGCACCGTAAGTCCGCAACACAAATTTTTTTTAGAACCGTAACTCCGCACAATACATTTTTTTTCAATACCGTAACTCCACATTTTAAAATTATATTCTTATGTAAAGCTGCTTAGAAGTTAGTCACATAAAAATAAATAAATATTGCGTACATTTTAATAGGAAAAAAAATGCTTGTCGTATAATAGGTAGGTACATATAGCTATGAATAATAATTAATAAATTCATACATTGTTAAACGAGGTTTAACATTTTACATATTCATATCAGTCAACTTTATTTTCATTATATAATTGAAATGGTAAGTTAATAAAATATGGTAACACTGCATCTTACTTTTAAGTATTTAAATATTGTATCATATACAAAATTAAAGATGATTTGACTATTAATACATTTTTTTTAATTTGTACTTAAAGTTCATTTAAGTTTAATTAATTCAATTTTGTTTTACTGATTTTTTACTTAAGTATCGTTTGTAAAAATTTTATGGCATGCGGACTTTTGGTGTAAAAAAACTATAAACTGTATATAAGTATATATAGTATATATTATATACTGAGTTTATCCTTGTAAGTTTAACTGTTGTCGAGGTATCATACTGACAAACATCCGGAAAAACAGACAAGATTCGAGTTATATAAAAACATTGAATAATAAAAATGTCCCTAGTAAATATTTTAGTTTACATTTCGCAAAAATAGTTTCTGCATATGTACCGATTTTCCCTCCGAAAATGCTTGGCAACTCATCCTGTATAATAGCTGTTACTGTGACTTCTAGTTCTTGATATTCTTACTTTTTAATAGTCCGTTTGATCTGTTCAGAATTAAATATAAAGTAATTTATTGTAATTTTTAAATTCATTTATCACAATATGAGGCGCTTGAAAAATAGTTAACTAATAGTTAAATTTAGTGTTACTAGACACTATACTACCCTATTGTCCATGCCTCCCAGAAAATTCCAGAAAACTCCAGTATTCTAATTTCTAATTTCTACTTAATTTTTCTATAATGAGGGTAATTTTGGGTAGCGAAATATTACGAAATGCAAATGATTTATATTATATATTTTACGTGCGTACGTAATAAACGTACCTAGCAGCAAGAAAAAAACTGGGTCATAGTAAAATTTGGATAATATATTTGGATCATTTTCAGTAGGCGTAACGTTTTATTTAGTTATATTAAACAATGTGTTTAGTCGAGAGTACTAAAATTAATTAAAAAGTTTTAGTTGCAACTTATTTTATAGTAATTTCAACTATATAAAATAGTAACTCAAATTTAACCATGTTAAATGTCAATGTTAAAATAATTAAAAATATATAAAATATAGTAACGCCAACTATACAATTAAGTACAATTTAATATAGTATACAACAACTGACTACCCAAGGCTGTACTTGTGTGAGTTCAAGGGTTGATCGCCCAAATTCTCCCCCTTAAATCACCCTTTCCCCACGTAAAATTATGTTTTTAATATCCATTGTCATTATACCTATATATTATTCAAATTAATTCATAGAGACTAGAACTAAGGGAAATTGCTTACCCTCCAAGACGGTTTAAAACAAAACTTACATTTGAGATTTACCTATATACATACCTATAATCAGAGATAGGTATGCTATAACTATTATTTTATTGTGATCTGTATCCTGTAACAGAGTGGTTGACTACGAAGTAAAGACAAGTATTCTCAAAATCAGATTAAAAAATAGTGTCTGAATGCAAGTATTTATTGGTAGGTACATTTTATTAAACATTATGTATTATATATTTACTATTACTATATTGTCAAAAAGTTATTTTTAATGCTCAAATCTTATTAATATTCATACATTTAGTAAGTACCTAGCTAATGTTAAGTATGTTTAATCACTATTATTACAATATGTAATATTATAGTAATTTTGTTTCGTTCATTATTGAAAAATATCAGTTGGTTGGTTTGTTATAGTAAGAGGCTAGCAGCCGAGTTCTAAAATTTTAAATCGCAGAAAAAAATAAAACATTAAAAAAATAATATTTTAATAAAATTGTTAAATTAAACTTACATACATAGATGGAACCTATACAGGCTACTCCAGGAATTTATTAAAATGGATAATTGGACTGAAATAAAATTAAAGGAATGGAATTCGCCTGAAAATATAATTGATAATTTTAAGGATTTTTTACACACAATTCGGTAAACGATTATTGTACGTGGTTCATACTTATCATTTTTAAATATACGAACAATTTTTATTTTAAGTAGGTAGATCGTCAAAATTGACCAATAATGACTATTATGTCAATAATATAAATGTGCTCAATTAATGGAATACCTATACTGGTATAGGTAAGTACGTAGTCATGAATATACATTCAAAACAACATTTTGTCGAAGTTTCGTTTTTAAGTGTCTACAAGTATAATATAGTACCTATATTATATATATATATACTACAAGTATACCTAACCTGCAGGCTACCGAATGAATATTATTGGATTTAAGGTTCGCCGAACGAATTTATTATGTGACTCTTCAAATATAGAGAACAATCAACAATATGTGCAGCAAATGTCAAATGATTCATAATTATTCAAATTAATTATATAATTAGGAATAAATATATTTTATTGGATACCTATATAATTGCAGACTTCTGCCATCTTCAAGATGATTTTCAAGAATGCTCAGTCCTATTTTTGCTTTAATAGTACCTACATTTAAACAAATTCTGATTAGAATTTTTAAGATGATGCTATACAAATGTTTTGTCGTCTCTGTCTTACACACGTACGACCGCGTTGACATGGCAAATTTTTATTCACTAATTTCAATAGTGTGTTGTTTGTTTTGATATTAGAGTGAATTCACCTTTTATCAAACTTTGAGATAAGAACATTAAGAACATTATCTGTACTGACGATTTGATATTTTAACTTACGAGTAAAATATATGAAAAATTCGAAATATAAAAAATTTTAAATGCAGTATACAAATCTAAAAGCAAATCGTAATTTGTATTAATTAATTTTGTACCTATTTATAAAATAGTAAACATACTAAAAACTAATATTTCTTGAAAAAGATATCAATAAAATCTGCATAATTTTGGTTTTTGGTGTAACTCTAAAATAAATGATGGTGCAATTTTCACCGAAAGTTTATATTATCATTTTCTATACACTATAATATTTTCAAAATATTTTGACTTGTTTTGAGCTGTTTACAGACATTTTATAATTTCAAATATATTAATTTTTTTTTTAAATGTCAATTAAGTTTTATTCGTCGTGTCAAAATCCCTTAAAATTTAGTACTAGGCTCTTAATATATTGTTACAATGGCAGTTGAAAAATATTAAAAATACGAGTCACATAGTCACACATTTTTTTTATAAGCATTTAATGTTTGAATTTTGAAAAAAATATGTAAAAATTACGAAATAGTGCAAATTACATTGAGTTTGTAATGTAAAAAAAAATTTTATATTTAAATCTAAGATTTAAAAATGTAATACAAGAATCCTCATAAGATTTTTCACCTTTATCAATAAAAAGATATCTACTGGAAATTCAAATTAAATTTGTATGTGCGTTTGAACTTTTTACAACATTTTGACTTGTTTTGAGGTGTTTCCGGACAATTTGAAACTTCAATTTTGTAGTTTTATCTTTAATGTCAGTACGCGTTATTTTACGCAGTGACACGCACAAGTCAAACTTATATTCATTTATGACGACAAAAAAGGTGCTCTTTTTCACTTTTTTGATTCCATCAGTAGGTACATTGCAATACCTACTCCTATATTTGCATGATAAAAAAATTCTTCGAATTCTTAGTAATATTTACTAAGGAACAGCCAAAGTAAATTATTTAAATTATTTTAGTTCGTTTAATATAATATAATATAATGCCTTAATATTTATGAAATATTAAAACCACATGAATTACAATTTTAATCACGAAAATAAAATGTGACTCAGTCATTCACTCGTACATTTTACGCCATTACGGATACCTTAAAATATTTGTTCAGAATGGAAATCAGCGTAGGCGTCACTACGATTTCTTTGAATTAGACTGTGTTGTTTTTGATGAAAAATACGATGACCGTAAGACTCCTTATAGGTTCGTCGTACTTAAGAGTAAACCAAACTACTCTATTAAAACTTTTTGCACACAGTCGTAGCCAAAAACTAAAAATGTGAAAGGTAAATCTCTGTAAAAGTGATAACTACTGCATGTATTTTCAAGTGTATACGGATATACCAATGCGTTTTGGTAAACGGAAAAAGCATCAACTTGTTCTTTCAAATATTGACAAAAAATAATTATTGCGGGAGTATTATCTTCGTAATATTTACTTTGGGAACAGCCAAAGAAAATTATTTAAATTAATTTAGTTGATTTAATATAATATAATACAATGCCTTAATATTTTTGAAATATTAAAACCGCATGAATTACAATTTTAATTGCGAAAGTAAAATGTGGCTCAGATTCGTACATTTTATGCCGTTACGAATACCTTAAAATATTTGTTCCGAATGGAAATCAGTGCAGGCGTTACTACGATTTCTTTGAATTAGACTGGGTGGTTTATGATGAAAAATACGACAATTGCGAGACTCCTTAGGTTCGTCGTACTTACCTAAGAATAAACCAAACTACTCTATTACGACTTTTACACACACAGTCGCAGCCTAAAACTAAAAATGTAAAAGGTAAATATCTGTAAAAGCTGCATAATTTTGGTTTTTGGTGTAACTCTAAAATAAATGACCATACAATTTTCACCGAAAGTTTATATTATCATTTTCTATACACTATAATATTTTGACTTGTTTTGAGCTGTTTACAGAAATTTTATAATTTCAAATATATTAATTTTTTTTTTTTAAATGTCAATTAAGTTTTATTCGTCGTGTCAAAATCCCTTAAAATTTAGTACAAGGCTCTTAATATATTGTTACAATGGCAGTTGAAAAATATTAAAAATACGAGTCACATAGTCACACATTTTTTTTATAAGCATTTAATGTTTGAATTTTGAAAAAAATACGTAAAAATCACGAAATAGTGCAAATTACTTTGAGTTTGTAATGTAAAAAAATATTTTATATTTAAATCTAAGATTTAAAAATTTAATACAAGAATCCTCATAAGATTTTTCACCTTTATCAATAAAAAGATATCTACTGGAAATTCAAATTAAATTTGTATGTGCGTTTGAACTTTTTACAACATTTTGACTTGTTTTGAGCTGTTTCCGGACAATTTGAAACTTCAATTTTGTAGTTTTATCTTTAATGTCAGTACGCGTTATTTTACGCAGTGACACGCAGAAGTCAAACTTATATTCATTTATGACGACAAAAAAGGTGCTCTTTTTCACTTTTTTGATTCCATCAGTAGGTACATTGCAATACCTACTCCTATATTAGCATGCTAAAAAAATTCTTCGAATTCTTAGTAATATTTACTAAGGAACAGCCAAAGTAAATTATTTAAATTATTTTAGTTCGTTTAATATAATATAATATAATGCCTTAATATTTATGAAATATTAAAACCACACGAATTACAATTTTAATCACGAAAATAAAATGTGACTCAGCCATTCACTCGTACATTTTACGCCTTTACGGATACCTTAAAATATTTGTTCAGAATGGAAATCAGTGTAGGCGTTACTACGATTTTATTGAATTAGACTGACTGACTGAGTGATTTATGATGAAAAATACGATAATCGCGAGACTCCTTAGGTTCGTCGTACATCGAGTCAACCAAACTACTCTATTAGAACTTTTTGCACACAGTCGTAGCCAAAAACTAAAAATGTGAAAGGTATATATCTGTAAAAGTGATAACTAGGACGTGGATTTTCAAGCAAAAATGTATTTTTATTGAATGTAGATTTCTTAATTCTGATTATATATATAATGAGAACTTTTCACAGCACCTAAATAAAATAAAACGTAGGTAATAATTATTATTATTAATCTAGGCTTAGATTTAAATGTAGTTGCACTAAGCAACAAATGTGTTTCAAGTACTCCATGTTGTCACTACACATTTTTTTGGGGGGCATTTTCGATATTTTTAATGCATTTTTTTAATTTTTGAACTATTTGTCGTATTATGACTAAAAAAGTTTACTACAATGAAATATTAACATAGTACAATGTAATAAAAATCATTTTAATTTAAACTATATAATATAATATATATATATGTATATAATAATAATATATAATATTAAAGCTTTAAACTCCGCCCTTTAGTTGTGTATTGTATACAACAATATTATGGTTGATGTTTGTTTTTTAATTTCAATAAAAATAGTAATTGTTTGAATTTTGGCATTTAAAATCTATAAAAATTATATTTTTTTATTTACCTTGCAATAATAATATTAATGTACAATCAAAATATTATAAAATATAAAATTGATTATGAAAAGTTACGATGTGACACCAGCTCTTAAGTCGTGACTAACAGATTCAAAGGAATATTTTATAGGCAATTTCATATACATTCGAACATGTTGCAGTGTTAATCGAAAACACTATTTAAGATAGCACTTAATTAGTACTAGATACTATCTTAAATCGTGCTCTTAAATAAATAATAGATTTTACATGCGACTATAATAAAATACAGCGACAGATTGGCTAAACATTTCGGCTCGCGATGTGTGACAGGCCCACTCAATATTAATAATAATTTTACAAAACAATTTTTTGTTCAGATAGTCTCTTATTTATAATTTAATATAGTACCATTGATTATAAATACTAGTATTTATAATCAATGATAGTACCTATACATTCTACGGTTGTGAGTATGTATAGCTTTTGTTTACGAATATGATCACCTAACTTACCAACTACATTCACTTTCCTACCAGAAAATGTATTGAAAGAAAAAAATCAAAGCATTATTGTTACTGCCTCAAAAATTTACGACGGTCACAACGTTTTATTTTATAAAAATATACATCAATATACACATCAATAGAGTCAGCACTCCGCTCAGAATATAAAATATTATAACAAAATACATTTATTTTTATGTTAGAAATTCATAAAAGTTTTTTTTTTAATAGTTAACATAAGACATTTTAGTGTAAGGTTTCCAATAAGTTTTTGTGCCTCTCTAAAAAACAAAAAAGTTCCCCGGAATGTCACACTGTTTATAACCATGAGATATTTTCGATCATTGTTCATTTTTTTAAACTTTTAAATTTGATTATTTACACAATAAATGTGCTGGTCTGACGAAAAGCCTCCGCTCAGGACATTTTTCATATACGATGATTTATGATTGAATTCAAATATAACATATCAATTACAATGACACACTTGACAACTATACTGTTGTTATAATCTAGAATAGATAAGCTGTATCTACTTGTCCGCCATTTTTATTATTGGGTTTTTTTTTTAGTTTGGCAGCTATAATACGAATGTCATTTTCTGAAATATTATATATGAGAGTTTAGTAATATATAATTTATTATCCCTGTTATCTATATGTCATGCATAAGACAAACGACGATAAAAAGTACTATTTACAATTTAGTATAATATATATTATTATGTAGATCGTAGAATGTAGGTGTTAATTTCTACGAAGGATTAAACTACGAAACCTGCGTCATTTATTTTATGGCATCTAAATATTTAACATGTGATGGGTAAATAAAAAATAACAGATAATAAGCCAATAAAATAAATATAGCCTGTGAAAAAACACCGACGGCCAAAAAAAAAAAAACCAAACAGAAATTAAAGTCCACACGAGCAGTAGTGTATAATCCTGGAGGGGAGCTGTAACTCCCCCTTCCAAAAATTGTTAAATAATAACAATACTTGTATTAAAAAATTATTGTCGGATAAAATTCGCTGATAATTTATTTTACCCCACCCCCTTCCGCCAGGAAAAAAGTTCTGGATACGCCACTGCACACAAGTGCCATTGCACCATAATATACAACGTTTCATAAATTAAATATTTGGTGCTTGTACAATATGCTATCTTCAGATTATAACGTATAAAATAAAACCATTTATGTGTATTAATTGGAACGTTTATTGTTTAGCACTCTTTTTAGAACATCCGTCGCAAAATATATATTGTTTTCAAAATATTACCTTCTGAATCTCGTTTTCTACTATTTTTTGAGAAGTTACCTGTATAAATTTACTACCACAAATCGATTTGAAATTTAGTAAAAGTCCGGTTATCGATTATATTGTATAGACTCAATCACATATCTCTTAGTCTTGAATGATAATATTTATCGACATAAATAACTCACGGTTGAAACGTTCGTATTTGGCACTGTCGTATTATGTAGGCGGTCGCCAAAATAACATTAGTAGATGCATAGGTACGTAATGTAGAGGTGGGAATGTTTTAAGACTGCCTAACTCAGGCCAGGCCAGCGAAGCGAGATGATGTGCCGAGGCGACAAATTTATTATTTTCTATAATATAACATTATTACACAGCCGTAAGTGCAGGCACGGGCAGACCTGTTGTCGCCGAGTGATTCGGCGAGACGTATAGGTACCACGATCGCACGTGTGAAGCGACGATCGCAGGTACGGGCTAGGCGATCTGAACTTGTCAAGTGTTTTACTATAGGGTATATTATGTTTATTTTGAATTAATAAAAGTGTTTCCGACCCGAAAACCACGGTTACATATATTATTAATTCAAGTCTTCTTCGTTCTTAACTTTTATAATAACGGAACAGTGTTCAGACAAGCATATACCTACGGTCAACGAAGTTTATTTAAACTGAATAGCGCTGCGGTTGTGAAGTCCAAACAGTCATTCCAATTTTAGGGAACGGATGAGTGACTCGACAAGCGCATACCACCGTGTCTCGATAAGTTACAAGTACCAATCTGAATTTATTCTGGAGAGAGTCATTAGCTTAGAGCGTACTCAAGGAGTATATAGTTGGTTTACCGCGTATGATCTAATACGGGTGATACCACAGTACCTAATAACAAAGGAATACCAAGGTTGGTTAGGTTACCAGGTATAATACAATTTGGTATGCTCAATGAGCTTAGAATTTATATTGTTGGGTGCCTACCAACTTACATAATTACGTATATCGTAAATACACGGTGATGGACCGCTCGACTATTAAACAATTTCGGGCTGGAAAAACTATTTGACCTCAAATTATAGTTTTTAGTTATTATGAAATTGTATGGAATATGTTTGTCTCAAATTAGTATTGTATAAACAATGAACTAAATTCATATTTTGTAAATATAATATTAGATTTTAAAAAAATTATCATATTTTTTTATCTTATAATGTAAATAATATTCTCAACGTCAATAATGTTATTCTCTAAAGCCACAGAACATTATACCTACGTATAAAAATTGTTAATTACAATAAATAACAGCCCGCGGTCCACTATACCAGTCTCGGATTACCAGGAAAAGTCAGGATATCTCATCGACATATTAGTCCGCCGCTGTATACTTATAATTTATAAATATACAATAGGAGTATAATATTGTGTTAAATTATATTTATAACTACAGGGCCCGGAACTTGATGCATGTGCATATTTTTTTCTAACGCTTACATTCGAGGCTCGTCTTTACAGAAATTAGATTCGTGAAAATATATTAAAAATATATTTAATATAGAATTCAATGGTATCATTTTTACTTTGCAAGTTTTGGAATTTTATGCTTTACGGTCATTTTTTGTGCATTTTATTAATTTTTCTACTATTTTTATATATATTTTCATTTTTCTTGTTAAAAGTTACACTTTATTGTAACACATTCAGTTTCTGTTATAGCTTTTCGATTATTGACGACCTTTACCTTTATCGTTTGTTGTCGATTATTTAATAAGCTTTAGACAGATACTATTTTAGGCCTGGTGGCTACGTGTGTGTTATTTCGAAGTGCCTCCTGCGTTATAGTAATTATTAGCTCCGATAATTTTACTTTTTAAATTGTTTTTATGGTAATAAAAACATATTTAATGTATAAAAAACAAATTAATAATAATATTACGACATGAGTTGTATAAGACTGCGTACATTTTCAAAAATAATAACTCATTACAAAGTCATTTTTGGTATTTTTGTGAGCATTTTTTTTTAAAGATTTTCAGGTCATCAAGTTCCAGGACCTCATTTATTATATATTCACCTATACAATGGGTGAAAATAAATGCATGTTTAAAACAGGGACTGGAACCTTGATGATTTTTACGGTGCCGGTACGGTTCGGTTTTCAGAAAAAAATAAAATTTCTGTTCCGGTTCCGGTTCGGTTCCCAGAAAAACAATAATAAAGGTTTTGGTTTTTTTTCGGTTCTTAAAAAATATAAAATTCGTTGACGTTTTGGTTTTATACATACGTAAAAAAATTTGTAAAGTGAAAGTATCGGTTCCGGTAAGGTTCAGGTTTATAAATAAATTTAAATAAGGGTTTCGGTTTCCAATATTCAAAAGGTTCCGGTTCCAAAATCGGTTCCTTTCGGTACGGCTCCAGTCCCTGGTTTAAAATACGATTAGCCACTTATAAACTCGTAGTAATTTTAGAAGTAATTTTCGGCCGGTGGAGATGTAAATGGGCCGCTTAGAAATTAAAATCTCGATGGGCCGATAAATACCAATCCGGCCCTGCGAATGTCATTGAGTAAGTTACGCATTGGATTTATTAAATTCACATATTTTAGTAAAACAAGTCTTTATTTGTATACGACAAATCTTGTCACAAGTGTTTTGGTGGCGCGCTCTTGTGATCGGGTTGTCGCTTGTCCAATTCGAACACAATATTTTGTACATATATATGTTTTCGTTGTTGCACAGCTCTCGTGCGTATTTGTTGATCAGTAAAAAAAGAGTTTAACGGTGAATACAAGTAACAGAAAAATTAAAAAAATTAACTTATAATAATATTACGATTTATTATATTACGACACCACATGTATGAGACTACGTAAATGTTGTAAAACGTAAATATTTAGAAATATTAACTCATTACAAAGTCATTTTTGGTACTTTTGTGCGCATTTTCTAAAGATTTTTAGATCATCAAGTTCCAGGACGTTATTATTATATATTTACCTATATAAACATCTATAATATATAAGTTGCTAGATGAAAACCGGGAAAATCTATTTGCTGTATCGCCAATATGCCTGTATTGAAGTCACCTGGTCGAGTCACCTGGACGAGTGTACCTGTCATCGAGTAGGTTACGTATTGGATTTATTAAATTTATATACTTGAGTAAAATAAGTATTTATTTGTATGCGACAAAATATCATGTCACTATAATATACGAGTGTTTTGGTGGCGCGCTCTTGTGATCGGGACGTCGCTTGTCCAATTCGAACACGATTTTTTGTACATCGATGTTTTCGTTGTTGCACAGCTCTCGTGCGTATTTGTTGATCAGTAAAAAAAGAGTTTAACGGTGAATACAAGTAACAGAAAAATTAAAAAAATTAACTTATAATAATATTACGATTTATTATATTACGACACCACATGTATGAGACTACGTAAATGTTGTAAAACGTAAATATTTAGAAATATTAACTCATTACAAAGTCATTTTTGGTACTTTTGTGCGCATTTTCTAAAGATTTTTAGATCATCAAGTTCCAGGACGTTATTATTATATATTTACCTATATAAACATCTATAATATATAAGTTGCTAGATGAAAACCGGGAAAATCTATTTGCTGTATCGCCAATATGCCTGTATTGAAGTCACCTGGTCGAGTCACCTGGACGAGTGTACCTGTCATCGAGTAGGTTACGTATTGGATTTATTAAATTTATATACTTGAGTAAAATAAGTATTTATTTGTATGCGACAAAATATCATGTCACTATAATATACGAGTGTTTTGGTGGCGCGCTCTTGTGATCGGGACGTCGCTTGTCCAATTCGAACACGATTTTTTGTACATCGATGTTTTCGTTGTTGCACAGCTCTCGTACGTATTTAATATTTATTGATCAGTAACAAAAGAGTTTAAGGGTGATTATTATCCGAATTCTAACTTCAAACGCTTGTAAAAAATTAATTCGACTTTCCGGTAAACTTGAAAACAGTTAACAATGACTAACGCTAATTTACCAAACATATGTTTTGAAACATATACCATTTGCTATGGCAATAATCAATGAGGCCATGGTGAATTCGATAATATTTAGCACTACCTACCTAAATATCCAATATCGTAAAAATTTTAAATTCAATTTTAAAATGTTTAATCTTAGGTATAAAAAAAAAACTTTTATGAATTTGTAACTGAAAAATAATTTACAAAATTTAAAAAATTTCTCATGGCTTTAAATAGCTCAAAAAGAGTCAACATTATTTGAAATTTGAAAATATTGCCATGTACTGAAAATTATCGTTATAATATTTGGCAAAAGTTACTATTGTTTACAGTTAGGTATTAGTTTTTGAATCATAACAAAATATCAAAAAATTAATAGATGAAAATTCGTTACCAAGGTTTAAGGTAGGAGCATAGATGGACCAAGGGGAAACTTCTATCAAAATGTCTAATGTTGGCTATGAAGGAAAAACTTTAATGAATTTCTAACTAAAAAATGAAGACAAATTTGATGAGTTTTGTCAAAAACTGAACTTTAAATACATATAAATAATAATTGGATCTATAGAGCTTTAATATTTTTGAATTTTCACTCATAATATTTTTAAGAAACCTAGCATTACATTTTCAAGCTCTTGTACTAAGTGATAAAGTTTTTATCGAGAATAATATAAAAAAATTTCTATAACTACTTGGAGTTTTGAATTTTGACGTCCCAAAAGTGTACCCACTAGATTCACTTTTTAATCAGAAAAGATGCTGATGCCGAAAATCTGAGCATTTGTATTAGGTACTTAAAAATTGTTGTTGATTATTGTAAAATCAATACATTCATTAGCTCCACTCGGAACTAAATATAAAATAATTTATCATAATAATATCATATCACAAAACATGAATAGGCTACCAATAGTTTACCTATATTCTGTGCTACTTGTGTAGTAGTATCCTCTCCGGAAATTCTATATTAAGCTTCCAGTATTCCAATTTCTAATCTATTACGTATTTAGTAATAACCAAGACTCGTAAGTTCACGATATATTTGCATATTAATATATTATATAAACCATGGTAAGTGTTAACAAATTGAATCTAATTTATATTTTATTTTTTCATATTGAAATCATCTATTGTGTTGTGTTATTATTTAAATTACTTTTTTATTGTATTGTACTGCCTGTTATGTTACCCACTGCATGACAATGGGTACCTAATATTAAATAATGTCAGAAATTTATTTTTCTATTATAGCAATATTGCAGATTTAAACAAAACATAATTTCTGGGACACATTTTTTTCAATCCAAATAACCTTACTCCATAATTTGTCAAGCAATTGTCCAGGTTTTATTGTTATTGTTATTTGACTTTATAAATATAGTAACATTTTCTTATTTTCAAATTTAATACTGAACTGTTTATTTATTTATTCACTGTTAAATCATTCTATAATTGGGAATTTGCCTTGCCAACTTTTAATAAATAAATAAATAAATATTACCTATATCATATTATACTATTGTTACTAAATTAATATTAGTGTATATAGTACATACAGATACAAATGTGTGAATAGGTTCAACAATTTAGCTCACAATATAATTAGTCAAAATATTTAATAATGTCATTGTGTATAGAAAATATTAAAATAATAATAGGTATGCCATCTTAATTATGCTAAATGTTAAATTTCAAGTCCTTGCCATAAATATTTATTGAATTAGGTAAAGTCCATTAGTGTAATAAAGTAAAATTAAGACCGTTTTAGCAAGAATATGTTTTTTTTTTTTGATTTCAGGAAGAATTGAACTTTAAATTTTTATAAAAAAAATTATGTATTTATTATAATATTTTAAAATATTAGTAATAATACAAACATCCAGTATTAATTTGTAAATAATTATTTATACTCAAGTTTGTTAGGTTACTAATTGTTATGCGGCCGACTCCTATTACATTTCTTAATTTGGTACTTACAAATGCCATTAGTCATTACATTCAAATGTAAATATTACACCAACACACAGTGTTATAGTACTGTATCTATATTAATCAAAAAGCTTACACCCAATACACCATCTTACACTTACCAGTAACTCATATAACCATTCATCATAGCTGGTATTTGCTCCTCCCCTTAGTACTTAGATTCAGCATCAGGTCTACTGCGATTTATATTAATCTGGGACTAAACAGATTGACTAAATGGACTGTAAAGCATTAGTAAGAATCCAAACATTCAGTATTAATTTATTTGTAAATAATAATTTATATTCAACTTTGGTAGGTTAACCAATTATTATGCTGCAGACTGCAGTTGCATTACTTAATTTGGTACTTACAAATTCCAGTTACTTCTAAACGTAAATATTACACCAAGTCACCAATGCACAAGACCAAAGTGTACCTATATTTCCAAACAGCATTCACTCAAAATACTGCTGCTTACCTTGTGACTTGTGAGCACCACCTTATGCGGTGTTATATAAATTTTTCTTTTTTTAAGCTAAAATAGCAATTGAGACATTTTTAAAATGCACTCAATTCAAATGGACAAGTTGATTTATTTTCACATTTTCCAAATGTCTCAATTGTTATTTTAGCTTAAAAGAGAAAAAACTACACATAACAGCACAATACTAATTATTGCTTATTTATTATATTCAACAGACAGAGAATCCATTTATTCTACAACATAGGTATGATTATTTTTTATAAAAATTTAAAGATAACATTTTGACAATACCACAATTAATTTGTAGTCGAATACTTATAAAATATTAAATTTGGTTAGCTAAGGCTTGAACATTTAATAGAAGATAATATGACGTGCGTGAAGTTTGTAACTATTTGTAACACACTTTTCAGAATTTGTAACTACAGTAGAACCTCATTAATCCGGACCTCATTAGTCCGGACTTCGCTTAATCCGGACAGCCGTTTATAATACGTAAATAAGAAATTACGCTAGTTTTCCCCGTAGATTAAAATAAACATGAAAACGAGTTCGACAAATTTCCCATAAATGCGGGTTATTGCGATAACATATTTATCAATACCAATTGTCATTAAAGATATCTAATTACATATAATCCATTTATATATATGTATACGTATATGTTCGGTACGTCAGTCGGTTGCTTGATACGCTTTGGAGTGTTTTGTACCTTTCGTATGTGATTTTGTTTTGTTTATCATTTCGTAATTTATACTTCGTCCGTTTTTATACATATTACTGTGATGTCGTTAAGTAAACCTAGTCAAGGTAAAAAGCGTAAGCTATTTTTTTAGGTTTAATAATATATGGTTTAATAAAATATGCAATAAAATTTTTATAAGTTTATAATTTACGATTTTTGGTTATTTTGTTTAATCCGGACTTTCATTAATTCGGACAAACTAGAGCCCCAATTAGTCCGGATTAATGAGGTTCTACTAAGTACTAACCTTACTTTGGACGCTATAAAAATTTTTCTGATGGGGGGCCAGCCCCCCGACATTGTCTTATCGACTCCGGACCAACGCCAATATTTTGTAACTCATTTGTAACTATTTGTAACACACTTTTCAGAATTTGTAACTACTTACTTTGGGCGCTATAAAAAAATGTCTGATGGGGGGCCAACTCCACGTAGCCCCCTACTTTAACTGTTCTACACCGGACCAACGCCATTCTTTTCTAACTCATTTGTAACTATTTGTAACACACTTTTCAGAATTTGTAACTACTTACTTTGGACGCTATAAAAATTTTTCTGATGGGGGGCCAGCCCCACGACAATGTCTTATCGACTCCGGACCAACGCCAATATTTTGTAACTCATTTGTAACTATTTGTAACACACTTTTCAGAATTTGTAACTACTTACTTTGGGCGCTATAAAAAAATATCTAATGGGGGGCACACTTCACGTAGCCCCCCTACTTTAACTGTTCTACACCGGACCAACGCCATTCTTTTCTAACTCATTTGTAACTATTTGTAACACACTTTTCAGAATTTGTAACTACTTACTTTGGACGCTATAAAAATTGTTCTGATGGGGGCCAGCCCCCCGACATTGTCTTATCGACTCCGAACCAACGCCAGTATTTTGTAACTAATTTGTAACTATTTGTAACACACTTTTCAGAATTTGTAACTACTTACTTTGGGTGCTATAAAAAAATATCTGATGGGGGGCACACTTCACGTAGCCCCCTACTTTAACTGTTCTACACCGGACCAACGCCATTCTTTTGTAACTAATTTGTAACTATTTGTAACATACTTTTCAGAATTTGTAACTACTTACTTTGGGCGCTATAAAAAATTGTCTGATGGGGGGCCAGCCCCCCGACATTGTCTTATCAACTTCGGACCAATGCTAATATTTTTTTACTCATTTGTAACTATTTGTAAAAAATATAAATTGAACAAAAAGTCCTAGTTGAATTAAAAAATCTATAGTTATTAAAAAAAAAATTAATTTGAATAAAAATTATATTTTGAATATTCTTAAAAAATATAAAAATTTAAATCGAACAAAAAGTCCTAGTTGAATAAAAAAATCTTTAGTTATTTAAAAAAAAATTTAATTTGAATAAAAATTATGTTTTGAATATTCTTAAAAAATACAAAAAATATAAATTGAATAATATATTAGTTGTATAAAAAAGGACAAGTTAAATACAATGATTGTAAATACGAAGTTTAAATTCTTATAACAAGTAATGGAAATGAGTTTTGTGATAAATAGGGTGACTCGCAAATTCTCGCAATTAACTCGCTAACTATTCGTGAAGAATTTAAGTCACTACGCTAAAATGGTTAGGTTAACTTCACGCACTTGCGGTATTGCTTGTGGTTTGCTGTAAGATGGACAAGATTTAATTATAGTGCACCGCGCACCACTCACTCTGGCACTCAATGTTTACATATTATTCATTATATAAAACTAGGTATATTATAATATAATAATATTTTTTGAAACTTTATTTAGAAGAAAACTTTAGCCACAAGAGGGGTAGTTGCCCACGCTTCCCCTCCCGTTAGGACGCCTATGAGTCTACGGTGTGGCCCGATCCTTAAACAAAATTATTATTATTAAACGTAAATCACTTCATCACATAACTGAGTCGGTCAGTGAGGCGTAAAGTCCTTTAATAAGGACCATCGAAAAATCAGATATTCTGGAGATTTAGTGAAGTTCTAAATTTCAAAACTATTTTCAAAATATAAGCGTAGGTTTAGAATTGTTCGACCGAAATGGG
>JANEHU010001609.1:0-27803 GCA_027563435.1 Nasonovia ribisnigri
TTAAAAGTTATTAAAGACTAAAGGTTATGGCTAGACTTAGAGACTTAAAAGCTTTAAACACAAACATATACGCATAAAAATATGTGCAAAAATGTATGCACTAGAAAAAGACAATTTTGAATGAATTTATTAAAAATGTATTTAATTATTATTAATGTATTATCGAGTTTTCCTTTTTTAAATAATTGTACCTATTGCTCTAATGCTTATTAGCAAAAAAAAAAAACAATAGGCCGATATGAGTGGTAAACATATGTGTCATGGAGCGCATGTCATCATCACATGGAAGTCACACAATATTTACACAACAATGGTAAAATACATCACATTTGTGTAAGTAATTTAATTTTTAAACTAAATGTTATGAAGTTTTTTGTGCTCTAATAAGTAAAAACCTTATAACCTTATTAATAAATTATAACAACATCCAAGTCCCAATCATGACATCAAACATTATAATCAAGTATTTTAAATATGTCAATTGCATCAGTAAAAAATTATTGTAATATATTCTGAGTGGCGAATAAGGTTAGGTTTTAGACCAGGATTGAATATTTTTTAGAAGCATTTTCCGTCTGGATTTAGGGCAATTTTAAAACTTTTAATTTAATATTAAACAATGTATAGATTTGAAATGTGTACAATTTTGATAAGAAAGGATCAACATTCACATTTCACATATAAAGACAAATAATTGTTGAACCATTTAGTAAATTTTAGTATATTAAAATTAGCAAGGAATCAAGATATGCATGATAAAATGAATTTTAAAGCAAATTAATTATTTCCGAAAGACTATCCATTTTAAAACTTAATTTAGTATCAATAAATGTAAATATATTTGAAATGTGTACAATTTTGATATGTAATGATCAATATTTACTAATAAAATGTTACATTATTGTTTTTAGTAAATTTTATTATAATAAAATGATTGAGCTATCAAGCTATGTATGGTAAACTAAATTTAAAAGCAAACTCATTATTCGTTAATATCTAATATAGGTAGCTATCTAAAGAAATGCAGTTTAATAAATGCCTAATGAAAACATACTTCACAATTTAAACTTAGTGAACATTATTCGTACAAGAGTTTCAATTGATTTGTGCAAATAACCTTGTAAAATATAACTACAATCTATACAGAAGTCTTTAAAAAGTTATATCAATATGACAATATAGGTACCAACTAATTGTTTAAAACACTCGCAATACTTTTATTTGCAATAAGTTATATACTCTCAATACAATATGATTATGATTGCCATTTTAAACTTGCAGAATTTTAGTCCATGACAGAGGTTTAAATTAGGTAAATCGTCTTCTAAATTGTATTGGTTTCTATATTTAATACACTATTAAATGCGACCAATGTTTAAACAAATTAGTAGAAAATAATTATAAGACATTCATAAGCACTCAAAATGGTTGCTTTTGTATGAATAACCTTGTAAAATATTACTGCATTAAAGTTTAAGTCAAAAAGTTATAAATTCTACAATTTTATTAACACAAACCAACAAAAAACCATACAATATGCAAATATTTATTAAGTAAATTATTGCTCATGAGTCATGAGTCATGAGTCAGGAATTAAAGTAAAATAATATTAAATATATTAGCAAATCTAGATATTTAGGTACTGAAATATGCTGAATTGTTCCACTTTATAGTAAAAATACATATATCATCAGACATCACAATGACACAATAATATGAATATGGAGAATATAATTTCATAAAAAAATGATCTCACGTTTGAATTCTTAGGAATAATGACTTTTAGAAAAATTAAACATTGCTTTTTCATAATAATTTACCATACATAACATTAAACTTTTTAAAGAAAATTAATAATATCCAATAAAATGTTTAGTTTAAATTTATGGGCCAAATAAAAATGAAATAATCAAATAATACACATACATGGTCATGAATGAAAGAAATTTATCAATCAGAGAAAAAACAAAAATACAATAATAGGTACATACTATTAAATCTTCGATATGTATCTTGCATTAGTATATTGTTATACTATCATAATTAAATATGACATTGAAGCTATTAACAAATTGATAATTAATTAAACTATAGGTAGGTTAATAACATTCTCAAATTTTAAACAATGATGTTAATGAATAAAAATATAATTTTAACAAGAAAAATAAAGTACCTTTTAAGTGTAAATAGATAAATATACCAAATTATCGAAATTACATATTCTGATGTCAGTTTAAAACGAATGCAAACATTTCCAAACAATAACAAGTAGTTAACAAAAATTCAAACGCACTAACTACCATGACTTATAAAAACAGCTAGATTGAAATAATGAATTAATTCATAATATTTATTTTAATTTAATTTAATTTAACTTTTAACTTTAAGCATTTGTCGAGGTTTTAAGTTTTAACTGTCATATAAAAATTATAAAGTAAGAAGTGACAAGCGTTATCAATTATCATAGAGGTAGCACAAGCTGGTTTATAGACCTAACCTTTGATTTTTGGTAAGCATTAAATAATTTTAAGGTTATAAAATATAATATCTTATATCATTGATAAAATTATTTGATAGTACAAAACACTATTATCATGGTCTTGATTATACACTCAACGGTTCTCAGATTAAGAAATGCAATTACGGCATCATAAATAAAAATAATCTGTAACCGGTTGGCGGTTATAATATCAAACGATATACAGATATACGTTTTGAACCGACTACTGTATACTGTAATAAATTGATAATTCGATACCCGGATTATTAAGGTCGTACAACGGAAGCACTTTTAGTATTATTCACTGTTGACATTTTATAAATTTACACAAATATTCAGATGTCCATAGCTCCTTCAATTATTAACACATTAATGTAAACTACCCGTCAAAATTCATAGAAAATTAAACTGCACAAAAATCATATTTCAAAAATATAGGTTCCCATTTGAATTTTAAAAGTTTACCCTCGAACCCCCCTACCCAAATTAATAAAAAAATTATTTAATATTAAATTAATTTAGATTATATGATTCAAAAAGGTTTTCACATAGGTCATTTTCCCCTAATTTAAATATATCATGGTGAAATCTGCTGTCACATGAAATTTGGAACACCCTGTATACACACAGTAGGTAGGTATATACTACTGATATTAATGTTATTGTTTGTAATGAGCGCCATGCGGTAATAAATATTAATACTTTACATATATTCCATTTAAAATTTCACTAAAGATAAAATTAATTTATATTTTGATTTAAGTATACAAACTCTTAAACTGCGGTATAATAAGTATTAACTGGCTGTATCTTAGAATGTTAATTGAATATAATAACACATCATAGTAATATGATTTACACAAAGCTGCAATACATTTAACGATCAAATTAAAAACTCAAACGAAAATTGTTTTAATTATTTCATATTTTTTTATATAACGCATTAATATAAAATAAGTAAAATGCTAATTTTTATTTTAAAATGCTATATGATTTTTTAGACGAGTTCATAAGTAAATAGACGGACCAAATAATTAAATCAAGTTATTATTTTTAGATTTAAAATAAAATTACCATAATACACTCATAAATTAATTGTTTTTTGATTTATTATATTTATGTTTTGAAGTATTCTATGCAGTGTAAGATGTAGGTACCTATTACATTTGCTCTCTGTCAGTTATATATAATACTAGACAAGATGATTTCTTTGTAAGTGAACAAATGTTCATTAGGTAATTACAATAATTATTTTATGGAAATTTTTGTTTAACTTCCTCGCAATATTAATAATAAAAAGTTTTCTAAAAACTGTTATACACCTATACATAAATCTAATAATATAATTTCAAAATAATAATTATTGTGGTACCTAGTTAAAAGCAAACATTATTTACATTTTCAGATTACATCTGTTCTTTTTCTATTACTTCAATCTCTACTTGAAATAATTATAAACCTCGAACTACAAACAGTATATTAGTTCAATAAGTCATTTAATTCCTGTTCTCCAGGTAAATATCCTTGTTGATTACTCAAATCTAAAATATATGCAGATCACCATATCTTAGAATCCAAATACTCAATACCAGGAGAAAGATAAAATATATGTTCTAAAAGTTGAATAAAAAATACCTATGAATATCGTACCATCATGTAGTACCATCATGTAACACCATCCTGTATAAGATTATTATTTATTACACATAATATTAAACAATGTATTTGATGTACATTTAGCCATAACTAAAATATGCAGCACCTACAATCTACATAATATTCATGTTTATTAGGTATATACCACTCTGACATGCCTTAAGAAACAAATGGATTAAATTTATTTTCACATCATAAACAATTATTATAAATGTAATGTGGGCCTAAGTACTATAATTCATAAACTAATCGTATTAATGATATACAGTTTGTATTCACAGGATGCTATGACACATAATAATATATTATTAATAAAATAATAACCTATGTAGCATGGAGGTATGGGTTTAAAACACTACTCATTAATAACGAACACACTGACTTAAACGTGAATTTACTCAGGTATAAATCCCTTCTAAAATCAATGTGGACCTCCTATTGCCATCAATTATGGGAAAACGCTAAAATCTCAAATCTGCAAAAATATGCACATTTCAAAATTTCATTCGGTGAAAAATAACGAAGTTCCTGTCATATTATGTAATTATTTACACCCTTCACACTGATTTGCATTTGAAAGCTGTTCAGGGAGAAACAAAGAATGTCAATAAGAGAAAAATTTCACATTTCACACTTACCCTTCCTAAATTCACGACTTTTCGATCCGTGTAATTCCCAATAATCCTCCAAGATGCCTGAAGCGAAAATGGTGTATAGAGATTTGTTAAACTAATATAAGTAAATAATAATAATTTCAAAAAACCAAAACCGAATAGGAAATGTCACCACTGATTTGCATCGTACATCAAACAATGATTCACTGTCATATTATATTCACTCATCATATATTTTTAGTGGGTTACAGATTGTATACAGGTACCTTTTGAAAATAAAAAGTATCATAGAACCTTTTGGAGAACACGGTTGTTTTAACTTTGCCTCGAAAGTCGGTAATCCAAACACATAGTGTTTTCCGTAAATCGATTTTGAACAAACTTCACAAAATGTTTTTTTGTAAAGACTTGAGTTGAATGAAATCCTTGTAAGTACCTATTTGAATTCAAATATTCTATAAACCACGTGTCCACAAAAATTGGGTTGGTACACTCAATAACACAGTTACCTACATTACTCAGTATGGGTACTCATTAGAATTCTGTCTGCGGAAATTGATGATACAATAGTTTGGTTTCATGTCCCACAAACAGATTTCAAAAATATCCATAGAGTGCTGAGTAATATCGGTAATTTAATTATAGAGTGTACCCTGTTGGGTGTACGGTGTACATAGGTTAGGTTAGGTTATTATGGTATATATTATATATTTCCAGAAATGTTTAATTATTTTTGAGATTCTCAGTTTTTACTGTTATAAAAATCATCCTGTGTATTGCGTTTATAAAACTTATACATTATACATTTCTACAAAACTCATCTGTATACAATTCAAAATACGAAGGAAAATATCTATATCAAATACAAAATTATTCAATTTACTTATAAATTTTAACTGCAGCCAGCGTAACCCTGCAGTTGTCGCCTCTGGAAAAAAATTAATCTTCAAGAGGAACTAAGGAATTTGTTTAAAAACTACTAAGTAAGTACTCGAGGCCTCATCATTCATACACAATTTATCTATAGTTAAATCAGCCAGAAAAGGTTCTATTAAAGAAAATTGAAGCATTTTTACTGTCCTAAAAGGTGATGACAGACACAAAAAAAAAAATTTTAAAAAAAAGCAGACATCATTGTAAAATCAATACAATCATCGCTCCGCACAGAATCTAAAAAATATTGAATTTAGTTTGATAAAAATTAAAAATATCGTAATCTAATGTTCATTGTATTGATTTATTTGACGAACAAAGATCAGATAATTTGTCTATACTTATTTATCAATAATTGTATCTTTTACGTCTTTATAAATTACAGTGTCTAAAAACTACTGTTACACTGACTGACCATAATATGAATTTAAAACAAATTATTATTTTGAAAACTCTAAAAAATAATTCAAGTAAAGCTTCAAAAATATAATATTGTTTTTATTTTGATCTCTGAAATACTATGGTTATGACAGGTAATAATGAATGTTCACTAAAAAATATTCACCGAAATAATCACTTTGATGTCCTAAAACCATTGATATTAATTACTTTAATTTTGAAATCATTAAAGCCAAGATATCTTCTAAATCTATATGATCACGATGGACCAATATTATCCTTCGTGCACAAAGGTAACTATATATAATATTCAAAAACTACTCGTTAGAATTAACAATTGTTTTTAAAGTGTTTCTCTCGTTATTTACAGGTGATTTTTTACATAGAAATACATTTTTGTTCTGCACATATATACCTAAAAATATGTGAATTAAGTGAATTTTTATCCCATCAATAGTAAATATATGTGTCGGTTTATTTTCGCACACGTTGTATGTCTTCGTGGGAAAAAAAGGGCACCTTTTGAAATTTCATTATTTAGTTATAATATATAATATCAGTAGATATAGGACTTATTCAAGAAAAATATGATCAGTTTCGATGTTTTACACTAAGAGAACTTAACGTTTTCGTTGTGTGTGTACACTGTTAAATGGGTTATTATCAGCTATTATGATGGGAATACGAAAGGTAAAGCGGAGGTTTAGCCAAAAAAAAAAACAGGAAAGAATAGAATGTAAATAATCTACATCCGGAATAAAAATTTATTGCTGGTAATTAATTTTTAATAAGATAATGAAATTCGTGTTTTTTGTTTTTTCGTTAAAAAGCTTCAGCGGTGGCCGGGTATAGATATTGCATGTGTATTGTGCTGGTATATTTATAAGCAGGTATACTATATAAGCACTTACATACAATATATAATTAATTAATTAACGTCTCAACTCGTTTCGAACGAATCTATTTCAAATCCTATGTCTTTGACCCAAACTCTGCTGCACGCGTGTTAGCAAAATGTCTGTAAAATCAAGGTGGCTGAACAAATTATTTTTTGATAATTTTTCGTTGCACGAAATAGAATTATTTAGATGTATCTAATTTCTTGTTATCCACTTCCGGTTATAAATTATATATTTTAATAATATAAAAAAGATAAACTAATAAAATAATTGTAATAATAGCTGCAGGTGATATGTGATCTGTGTAGGTACCTATACGATATACAAAATCCAAATGATTAGGTACATCAGTTATATATTCATTCAAAAGGAAGAAGATGAACGTGAGCTTCGGACCTATAGGACCTATATATTATATCATAGGTGATAGACAGTAACGTCACCAAAGTTACATAAAAAAGACTAATAATCGTAGATTAAAATTAGGTGATCATTTTCCTCATTAAAAGTGTGACTATTTGCCATAAAAGCAAAAAAAATTGCTGAAAATGTATAGTTTAGATCAATGGTGATAATATAAAATAAAAAAATTAATAATTATTAGAATATTTGTATTACCATTGGATTATAAATTCTATTTACAATCAACGGTACTCGGTAGTATAGCTTCAAGTCCCAACTAATAATATTTTGAACTACAACAAAATAACAGAAAATAAGTATTCTTTGTAAAATATCTGATTTTGTCAACATTTGAACTTTAAAAGTGATTTTGGATTTTTTTGGTTCTAATATGAAATACTTATGACTTATTAGGAACATCGTATACATTATCAATCCTTAGCTATAAAAATTGAATACTATTAATTTTTAACTACAAATTATGTGCAAATGTTCGTGATTTTGACAAATGTCGTTAAAATTTAAACTTTAAATACTTATGAAATTATTGTGAACATTTCAAGTATTTACGGTATTTGTCTAAGAATTACAACATAAAAGAATTTAATTTGATTTTATTGCGTGACTATTAATGTTAAAATTTGAACTTCAGACCATCACAAAAAATATTTGTGGGATAATTTGTTTTTTAATTCCAACCATAACAGCCCATGAGATTATGAGAAACATTACATTACATTTTCAAATCTTAGGTATGAATATTAAAAAGTTCACGAATTTTTAACTATAGGTATAAAATAATTTACAAATTTGCGTGATTTTTAATATTGTATTATGTATATAAAATGTTATTATAAATTGTGGTGAGAATTTAATTTACTAAGTATCTAGTGAAAACCTGAAATTCCCGTTTTTTCTTAATTATGTTTTTTGTTTTTCCCTGACGATTTTGAAAACTATTGAGAAATGGGAATTTTTTACTTTTGAACCCCCTAAGTATCAATTAAATTAAAATTCCTTATAGAAAAGAGTGAAAGAGATTTAAGTAGAAAATTGAAAGATTTTTACTGACCCTAAATGTAATGATAGCCAGAAAAAAAACAGTCACATAATTATTATGAAATCAATACTTTTATCACTTTCAACTTTGCTTAGAAGCTAAAATGTATTTGAATATTTTAGAAATATGTACTTTTTTTCCGGTATTTCTTTTAGAAATGTTGAGAATGGAAATTTGTAAATTGATTTTACCTTAACTTCCTATAAATATTATTATGATATATACATAGGTACAAGGCACGGAATGCGAATGAATTTCAAGCACAGGTCCGTAGCTAAATGTAATTAAACTATTTACATTTCTAAAATGTTTCAATTTTTGAATTATTTAAATTGAATTATAAAGGCAAAAATGGTATATAATTAATTAATAATGGCGCATTCTCAATAGCATAATATTTTTCCATATCAACTCGATATCTAGTTGACTAGCCATCATAATCGTTACCTATTGCTGTAAAGTTAAGAACTCGGAAATACGAGACAATAGGCGCATACACACCGTCATAATGAGCACAGTAATAATTTAAAATGTAAACAAGTAGGTCTGATGCACTACGATGCGGTGTCTAGAGGGGTCGTTTATAACGGATGGGTTAAATAAAATCATTGTACGAAAAACAATTTTGAGCGAAGAGTGAAGACGAACCGTCACCCTATAATATTACTAAGTATATTTTATGATATTTTTGTAATTAAGTAATTAATTTTACTATTATTCATTAGTAATACAATAGAATGAATTAATTTTTGCATTAATTTTGGATTTTTATTGCATAATTGTTTTTTTAAGTGCATTTTTAGGTTTTATTAGAACATTACCATAGAATAGAGGTTACATAATTACATTACCAACCCTACTTATAAGTTGGTATTGTAGGATTTATTTTATTAAATTATTATGTATAGCTGTGTGTGTGTGTTTCAGTCATCGTCTTATCGCGCTGACCGACTAAACACACACGCTAGCCAAGATTATTTTTGTTAATTACATATATATTATGTATACGTGTACGCGGATCGACCCGTCTACGGTCGCCTGCCATCGTCCATCCTATGATATCGATAGGCCCGCAGTCGATAGTCGATACCTGACCGCGTACTATGTAAATCCATGGTATTGTGAATTGTATGATGCACTATAAGTAATAAATAGCGTTTTCAAATGTCAATAATATGATATATATAATTTTATATTTTTTGGTCTTTACAGCCAATCCGACGCCCTACAGTATAATAAGACATAATTTCCGTTCACTGTCTTCATATTTTATTTTAAATTTGTACCGAATGACATTTTATATTTCTATAACATTAGTATATTTAATCAATGATAGTCAATGATACTCTCAATGTAGTGTACTCTCTCAAAATGACACCGGGAAAACTGTGATGACGCGTTACGCGTCACTTTTATTCTAAGTGGGCTTACACAGTTCGATTAATGGTTAATCGCTAACAAATTGACTGGCCTACCAATTTCACTGGTCTTGTCACAAACTCCTTGAGTATCATATGTGCACTCAGTACTTTTATGAACGCGGGCTGAGTAACATAATATAATATGCTATATTCAAAGTTATCTCAAAATTATCATTAACTCGGCTTGGTTGCAGGTTATATAAGTAAAACGTTTATAGAGAAATCAAAAAAAAAAAAATGAAAAAAAAAACTACTACCTTCCGTAAAATCTATACTATATCTATATTGGAGGAAAGACCGTGTAGGTATAGCTGTAGTAGTCGAATGAAATACAGTGGGTTCCCACGGGAAATGGGTGTGTATTACAATATTATTATATTATTTTATTACTCGGGATGAATTAATGTCGTCGCAGACAAACAAACGAGATTGTTACCGTTTATTTTTCTCCCGGCCGACGACGGGGCCCCGCCGATCGATAAAGTACGAAAATAAACAAATTTATAACCGTAGACGCGAGTCGATGATAAAACTCTTTTGAACAGATAAAACATGATATATATTGTACACACTCGCATACACACACACACATATGTATATATATATACATTAATAATATACGCGCGTACGCACTAACGGCTTGGAACGATATTGGTTAAAAAAAAATAAATATCCAAATAAATAACTCAAAAACAAAAACGAAGAGCGTATAGGAAAAAACCACCGAAAACACGCGGTAATCGATACTGGTGATCTGTCCTCGTGACAATCGGAATTTCTTCCAATTAAACAACAGATTACAATGTATCGGAGGAGTAGACAAAAGCGCCATCGGATCCCGACAGCCGTTGCGGGGCTATCTAACGTCCTCATCTATTCGTATTATTTTATAATATACACACACACACATAATATTATTACCTATAGTCTATACGCGTATAAAAATGTCAAAACCATATAGGTACACATTTAATCGTTTTATTATACATATTAATCTAATTATAATGATATTATAGTTCGATATAATATTATTAAGTAATACGTTTTTTGTTCAATAATTATACTAATTAGTAATTAACTACATTATAATAATATAGTGATAGTTTATTAGTTACAGATGATTTACCTACGTTTCGTTATTATTTACTTATTATAAGCTATTATTATGATGATTTTTTTTTGTCATACCTACAGACACATAATATTATTATTAGAATAATCTAAATATTTTTTAATGTATGTTTTCAAATATTATTTTTTATGGCACATTTGAAGATGGTATTTTAGTCCATAAATGATTACAATATATTTTAAGGTTTCTTAGAACATATATATAGTACCCCTATTTTGACCGGAAGTTCGTGAAAATAAATTTTCCTTTTTCTTTAGAACCCTACACGATGTTGAAAAAATTATTTTTTATATAACTTTAAGCCATTATTAAACAATATGCATGAAAATTAATTAAATTTATTTTTTATTGTCATCGTTTTATTGATGACAGGTACTTATTTATTTACTTTTTTGATAATTTCGGTGTAGATTTTAAGCAAATTTTCAACAAGTAGTCAAGTTAGTTATACCTATATGTACCTATTTAAATTTAACAATTAAATGAAGGGGTTTAAACATTTTGTTTTTAATGTCTTCAAATTTGTAGTACATTTTAATCAAAAACTTTAATATTATTTAAGAAAATGAATGTTTACGCTTAAGAGTGATATACAATCGTGTTGTATAATATTATATAAAGAATACATTTAATAGATTACCTACTATAAAATAGTAGGCATGTATGAATTAATATGTAATACAATATAATACAATTAAAATAAATACAGTATGATTATTTTGAATCATAATAGTTAATATTTATTTTAAATAATAAAGATCAACAAGGTCAAAGGTATTTTTTTTTATTTCATCTAAAGTAGATATAATAAGTGTACCCGTAATCTAATTAACTATCATTTATATGTTCTTACAGTTAAAAATACAATTTTTTTAAATAATATATTAGTACGAAAACATATTTTATGTATAATATATATACCTGTATAGTATATATAGATGCAATCGAAATTTAGTGGAAAAAAATCCACGAAAATAATTTAAAAGCTTTGAAAATACTTATCTGTCACTCTGGGCTAATTTTTGAAAGTTCAAAGAAAATAAATCTCCAACCATGGAGGTTTATTTTTCAATTCCATGGAAAACTGCAGTATTATACGAAATGCGTGTATACATACTTACCTAACACTCCACGACATTGAAATAACAAGACGTAGCCGCCATTGGAGATTTTATATCCCAGCCGACGAACAATTTTCCGTTTCACCCTCGAAACACTATGGGCTCGAGGACGTACCAAGTCGTTCCAAGGATTCATCGTTTGTTTTTAAGTGGAGATGTGACAAATGTGTCCGGCAATGTTGTGCTTATATACAAGTGACGTGTACGTTCCTGATTTAGACACATTTCTATACGAATAAGTTGTGTAACTTACGAATTTATATACGACACATGATACATCAATAGATCATATATAATATTGTATCAAATCGTATGAATGAGATTTTTGACAGCAAATAATAAGGGACCTCCGGAAAATGATATAAGATATTGTGTTTCACTCCTTTGCCAGACTTGCGTTGAGACGTAATAATCGGTGGTCTTGTAAAGTAAATTTTTAATATTTTACCTTCTAAATCTTACTTTGATCAAAAGCATACGAAGATAAATTATGTAATATGTACTAAATGTGTTTCATCCGTTTTCAATTTACTATCTGCAATATATATTGCATAGGTATTATGTCGTATACGTCATAAAATACATAGACAAGTGTTAAGAACATTTTATAGCGTAGATACGATTTTTACAAACCAGGAGAGATTTTTATTTTATATTTAATTTATTAATAACTTCAAAAATGTACATTTATTATAATATTTCAAATTAATTGATATCTACATTATTCTGAATAGAGTATAATAATATAATATTAATACTCATAATGTATACATACATGTATAACTGTATAAGGTACTTATTTAGGCAAGCTTTAATAAAAAATCTGACTGTTTTTTTTTTTATTAATTTTATAAAAACCTCCGATTTTTATTAAAAGGACGTCGTACTCGCATATCATTATTTGTATTCAGCAAAATCAATTTTATTAGTTTTCTTTTAGCTTTTCTAATATATTATCAATCATTATTTGTTCGTACGTCGTTGGTTTTGTACAATGTTTCTACGTCTTAGAAAATTATAATTGAGCACGTAAAATATCGCGATGTATTAATGACCATAACTCACTTAAAATTTGTATCTGTGTAGGTATAGTACCTAATTTAAATTAAATAAAGAACTTAAATTAGTCATTTTTGGCTAAAGTTATCAAAATATTGTTAAACTATTTGGATATCAAATAAAATGATTATTATATGAAAATATTTCAAAAATTAAATTTTAAAGCTACTTTAATGACTCTATCGCATATTAATTAAGGCAGAGAGGATGGAATTGTATAAACATTTCGATGTGGGTACATTACAATATTATTATATAACAAATTTTAGTATAATTAATATATTTGTAATTTATATAATATAGCATAAGCGAATAGTTTGATAAAAAGTACACTTTAAAAAAACTAACTGCGTCATCTTAAACTATTATTATAATTAGTATAAATAGAATGCATGAGAAAAGTTCTTTAACATATAAAAATATGTCCTTACGAGTTACGGTTTACTCGTGTAATTGAATAAATATTTCAACATAGTAAAATGTTTGAATTTAAAAAACTGGTTAGGTTTACTTCACTTTGGCAAAAATCTACGGGTGATGTTATTATAATTATTAATTATTATACGCGATGTGGAAATAATACACTATGATTGTTATTAATTAATAATTAGACATAATTTAACACACATATTTAATTGGTTGATTGGTTGGCAGTATTATAATATTATATAATTCTAGTTCTTAATTAATGTCATAGTCTAGTAAAAATAATGTCCGTGAGAATAGAGTTGTAGACTTATAACCTAATTTTAGAAGAAAAAACATTGTGATCGGGTAAATTGATAAAAAAAAAAAAAAATAGACATCTGAATATAACACTATTTACTTGACACTGAAGCTGCGCTGTGTTAATTATCGCTTGTACTTATTCACCTATATAATAATATATTATGCTCTCAACAAATACTGGTTTCAAAAAAAAATGATCTGTTTTCAGATTTTTATCAACTTTTTCGATTCATACACATAATGATGATGCTTTATAACGAGCATGCGTATATTATGTCAAAGCGGTTTTATATGAATCTTTAAAGTACATTATAATATATATTATTCATATATAGAAACCAAACTTCGAAGTGTTAGCTAGTACTTTTTATATTATTTTAATTATCATTGTTAGAAATATATTAAAGTGCATTGATTTTTGTCGTACGTACATATAAATCATAAGTCTGTGCTAAGAATACAGTATAATAATATACATGGTTATTTACCAAGAATGCTCAACAATCATCACTATTTTATTTAATTTAATGATAATCTTCTTAAATTCTGATTTTTAGAATTTTGAATTACACTTAAACCACACATAAAGAGCGTATTGTGGTGATACAAACTTCTGTTTTTCAAGTTAAAACTACCTGTGTTCACTTTAAATTATTTAACAGATAATTTTTCTGAAAATATTGACTTATCAAAATCAAAACTCAAAAGAGTAAAGTTTTTGAGTTATTTAACTTTGTGTACTAAGTATAATAATAGATCCATGATAATGGGTTTGGAAGGTATGGGGGGAGGGTTTAATAGTAATTTACAATCTAATTTAAATTAATCTAGGAATATTAGCCTGTATCGTCACTTCCTTAAGTATATATAGGTGCTACCCAAAATCCCAAGTATTCGAAAATTCAAAATTTGAATAAATTCATAATTAAATGAAAATTGGACGTAAGCACGCTTAAAGAGCCACTCCGTATATTATGAAATCGTCGTTTAAGAATTTAAAATAAATGTTTAGATATCAAAAATAGGTAAGTATGTATTAAGATGTAGAACAGATGTATTGTCTCAATCTTAAAAATGTGTAGTATGGAAAATGTACGCTCATCAGCAGATCATGCATTTAGCTTCGTTAGTTTTAGTATAAGAGTGAATATTAATCTATTATATATGCATAGTGTGTAAATGTATGAATATAGGTACGGAAAATATTGAAATTTAAAAATGATCATAACTCCAGCGGTTTAAAAATAGAAAAATCAACGTACAACATATATTATAGATAATGAACTTACCTTTTTAAGTTTATTCAATTCACACTAATACTAACAAAGCTATAAGTGAGAACTGCGTTGAACATAAATTTGATGTGGAAGAATAATGTTATGATACACCTAAAATACGGAGATAACAAATGCGGGTGTGGCGTCGTCATAACCGAGATCGTGACTTTATAATTTATAGTAGCTTATAAAAGGTAGATACACAGTATAAATTAAAAGTAGAATTATATTATATCTATTTTCGTAAGTAAAAATAAAGTAAGTAAATATTATGTTGATATTAATTTAAATATTCCAAACGTGTGTCGTATCTGCTGTAGTGGTTTTGAATAAAAAAAAAATGATAAAATCATATAATGTTACGTTGAAGTGGAACCACGGTTGAATATTATTACTATATTTTATGGCCTAAAAAAATTTAAAAAAACACGTTTTTTGACGTGCAAACGGTAACAGACGACTCTATTATCCTAATAATTTACCTAAACGGCCAGAGTTCGTTCCACGTGCGGTGGCCGGTGGGTAAGTATGAAATATACATTAAATAATATTATAATGTATTAGACTCGTTAA
This sequence comes from Nasonovia ribisnigri, assembly GCA_027563435.1. Taxonomy (NCBI): domain Eukaryota; kingdom Metazoa; phylum Arthropoda; class Insecta; order Hemiptera; family Aphididae; genus Nasonovia; species Nasonovia ribisnigri. The sequence continues at coordinate 15,776 of JANEHU010001609.1, forward strand.
TTGTATATACTATAAACCAGCAACGTATATAATATGTCTACACTATATACTATATAGTATAAATAGCTTCAGTGACGCAGAAAGTGGCCATGATCGTTGAAGATGATATTATCTCCCTTAATTAATATTCTATTATTATTTAAATGTATCATTTCGGTGGAATGGGCAATTTCTCCGAAGATGACTCAGTTCCATTACCGACAAAAAAAAATATGCATATTACTATAATATTATACATACCTATACCTACCTACATATTTTACATATTATAATATATTACCTATACTTATTAAATATAATTAAATAGTTCTCCTAAAAAAATACCAGGGTATTTTTTGGTCTTTAAATATTTTATAACAATTGTGTATGAAAAATGTTATGCTACCTAGTACATTTATATTTTTTATTTTGTTCCGATTTCTTATATAAATTTAAATGTTTACCGATAAAAATGTTATATAATTGAATATTTTATATTTAAATGATAAGAAAAAGAAATTTAATATAATTATTATTAAAATACATTAATGCAGTTTTCAATCGCATTTAGGAAGAGTGTTATGTCTTCAAAATAATCATTTCCATCAAATCAAAAATAAAATGTGTCCACCAAACATAGTACATAGAGTCATAAAGAAACATATTACATTAAAGTCATAAGAATTATTTAACAATTTATTGATTAATATCGATATTGTGCTTTTCAAACAGGATTTTCTTTTTTTGAAAATTTTAATTTTTTGGATATTATATACCGGAATGACTGAACCGGTTCCAAAAGAAAAACTCTTATAACCAAGCGATTCTTGTCAGTATTTCAAAAATATTTGATTGCAAAGATATGTGTAACCTATTCGAGTTCGAGGTGGCATTAAAATAGGATGCTTCGACTTTTGGCGTTATATTAATACAATTATTATAATGGTTTTCCATGCTCTATTATAATATATTCCCTAAATGTTTATGTTTATGAAACGTGGCTCGAGTCCAGGTGAACATGTTAGTTGACTTTTTTTGTTGATTTTTGGAGTATAAAGAATACTCCCACATTTTTAATTTTTTCAAAAAATGCAAGAAAATTATGTTTAATTTAAACTTTGAAGTCTTGTAATATGAAACATTTTTCCTATTCTATTTGATATTACCTAACATTTATGAAGGTGCATTTTCCTGGCACTTCCATCTCTGACCAAACCTAGTACTTTCGTTTGTGCTGGTTCGTGCTACAACCCCTAATAATTTACAAGGATTTTGATTGAGAGTGACAGCGAAACTACTGCACCCCACCTTCGATTTTTTTTATTTTAATCAGGCCATTCGTTTGTGAAACGATGGTGCTGGTATTTATTAAAATTTCAATGTTTGCAAAGCAGCCCCTAACGAACAACAGAAGTTTTTTTAATATAGCGAAACGTTCACACCCCAACCATGGAATTTTTTATTTAAATTATGCCATTCGTTTTGTGCTGGAGCGTGCTCATCGAGTTTAATCGTTTGTACTGCAATCTGCAGGCCACTTAATGAACCCATGACCATTAAGAACACGAAAAAAAAGAAAATACTACAAGACATATTTCCTCTGAAAGCAAAATTTAGCAATCATAGATATAATTTTGGATAGTATAGCACTTATAGTAAGATATATTTATTAGCATACCTATGCTTAATTTTGTCAGGAACTATACCTATATTATTTTTTTTTTTTAGTGTTGATTTGCGTTTCTATGGCCATATACAAAAATCAGTTAGAAAAATAAAAGTACCAAAAAACATACAAAACAAAGTTAGGTATACCTGGCATATTTTACATTTTATACACCTAAAATATGGTAAATACAACTTTGAATTCATCTATATCCTGCAAAATCATTAAATGCATAGTCCTGCAGGTTTGGTTGATATATGTATTTTGTATAACGCATTGGCAGCCCTAAATAATTAGTTTGCAGCCATCTCTAAAGGGGTAGTAAATCATCTAGTACAATCATAATTTTATTCTGTTTTGCAATCAAATAATTTAGAGGTATATAATACAAATACGAGACACGCACGTATGATGAGACAAACATTTTTCAAACAGCCGTGATTTCGATTCAAAGCTATCGCATAACAATACAATATAATATATAAAATACGCGTTTCTCATTGATATATTTGATCGATAAATACGGGACGACATTAAAACGGTGGCGCGACGACTTAATTGTATTATTCTCATATATTATATTATAGACTTCGTGTTCGACGGTAGGTACAGGTAAAACACAATCACAAATAAAGATATAAATATAATCTGGGCAGGTCGCAGGTACATACACATATATTATATATACATAGGCAGGAATACATAATTTGGTAACTACGAATCTTGTGGCGGTGAAATGACAAGTCCTACATAATATAATAATAATAATATGAGACGCGTAGCCGTAGTAGGTATATACGATGCCGCCGGCGACAGGCGAACTTCCCCTTTTGCAGCCACCGGATCGACGTCTTAGATATACTGAATAAAAAAAAAAAAAGAAAAGAAACGGTCCGTGTCGGGGCGTGGAAGGACTGCAGCTGAGAACAATAAAAAAAAATCATCTAAACGCCGCCTAAACGCGACGTATAATTTTCGAAAACCGACCGCATCGGCAGCAGCAGAATCGGTGACGTCGGCGCCCCGTAATTCACACTTGTCCACGTCGTACAGTCGTCGAAAAAAAAGCGCTCGGCTCCCGGGTAACACGACCGATGGCGTTCGGCGAGATAACGATATATTATTATTATTATTACACGTTACGGGCGCCGGCACAATAATACAAAAAAAAAAAAATAATAATAATAATAGCGGCCTAATGATGACGGGTCGCGTCTCGAGTCGTATTTTATAGGTAGGTCGCGTATGTATTTATTCATATATATATATATAATATTATTTATTTACGGTGCGCGTACGAAATATATTACGCGTCGAATATACTGTCAAGTCATTTTACACAATGAAAATAACAACTACAATCGCACATTGTTGTCGACAATCGAGATAGTACGGCCATATAATAATAATAATAATAATAATACGTATTGCGTATACCTCGCGCGTACTTGCGCACCGCCGTGGATTTAAATATATAATAATATAAAGGCGGCGTCGTCGGTCTGCAGCAGGTCTCCGCGGTCCCGGGCGAAAATTATAGAGGAATTATCTCGTTTCGTCGTTTGACAGCATCGCTATACCTATGCTATACACGCATTATACATATTATTATTATATATTACATATTTTACGCTCATTATATTCTGTGCATCTCCTCTTCACGCGGTCCTCCTCCCGCCCGTATAAACACGTATATAATGAAACACTATATGCGCGCAGTCTATACTCTGCCAAGGGTCTTTTATTTCTTTATTATCTGTTCCGTAATTGATTAACGTGATAAGCACAATAACGAGCGCGGTGCCTACTCGCCGTATACGTGTAAGCAGAGCGTACAGTGCGTCCGAAGAAGAAACGCCCGCTATTTTCACCTACATGTTACCTGCAGCGCATTATAATAATACTATAATCGAGGTTCGTATAATATTATTAAATTGCAGCAACTGCACATCAAGTTCTACCTTAATATTATTGAATAATCTCAAAACAAAATTTAGGAAATGTTTTGAGGGACATTTTTTTTTTTTGAGTGGCGAGGATGGGGGCTAAGCCAATTTGCTCCTATATGTCTGTTGCACCTTTAAAAATGGGTATTTAATAGTAAAACACAGGTGAAATAAATAGGTAGGACGTTTTAAAACCAGGAGGATCCACGGTGAAACGAAATATTGTATTTTGTAAACTTTTAGCTTTTCGATACCTATGCGGCTATATGACAGGTTATCCAAAGAATATTTGACGATTTCTTTGACATATTTATGCATGTTATTTGAAGACACAGGATTGTCACGACAACGAAATAATTTAAATTTTCACGGGTGGAACTTATATTAAGATACCTGCAAATTGCTAACGAGTCAAAAATATACAATATTTTGTTTGATGCATTAATTACTCTATGTTATCAATAACTTATTTTGAATCTATTGTTTAGAAAACTTTTACGTGGTAACTATTGTGTAACAATAAATTAATTTTCTAAGGAAAAGAAAAAAATCATTTAATTTAATTATTGTCAAAATAATAACATCTTTTTCACTTCAATAGCCAATAGTTTTTATAAATAAATTTACAAGCTACGTAAATATTTTATTTGTATATATAAGTATTAGGTACCCCTTAGTCTTATGAAACGTTTAATACATAACTAAACATTTTTATTTTAAAGAACTTTTATGTTTATGTAGGTACGTTTTTAGTATACGTATACATATTTTACATTTTACTATTTTAGTTGAAATATATTATATTATATACAAGTGCACATTTTGAACCTTTTTTAGTGAAATAAACCCCGAATCATGATCATACAATAAACAGATTACAGAGCACAGAAATGCGTGAATATCAGACTGAGTACAATTATATAGATTTACCATTTCGGAGGCGATAAATATAATTTACCGGATCTGAATGAATTCTGTACGAATAAATATCGCATATGAAAATATCACGCGCAAAATTTAGAGGGAAACTGAAAAACATGTTTTATAACGAATACAGTTTATACAGTACGCAAAGTTTATACTTAAACAAAACAGGTTTTGGTGACAAGCATACCAATCATACTTAAAAAGAAATTCGGTATCACATGATCCACCTGCTTATCGTTCGAGACCCGCGCTAAAATATTTATATTATACTCATACCAAATACAAAACCTATATAAAATTCATCTTATTATGATTATATATTGCACAGAAGTATATTTCATTGGTTTGGTTATGTTAATTCATAATATTGTTATACCTTGCAGTCTGCACGCATCCGTATACAATATTTATTATAAAATAATTACTTAATTTAAAAAAAATATTCCGAAAAGCTACAGGGGCAAATACCCCAGATTGCCCGCCTCCTCCATATATCTATAATATTACACTATGTATAATAATATTTTATAAAAATAACAACACAACATATACTTACAATACACGCTATTTTTATTAATTAAAATATTAAAGCGAGAAAATAAAAACATTTTGCAGAGGGTGGAAATATCACCCCGTTACCCTTTCCACCGTATTATACAACCAACCTGTTTGTAGTACGAACGTAATACGTATACCTTAGGTCCTTTTATTTTTCTTAGCATATAATATTATTATAATATTTATTTTTTATTATATAAAACCAGTCCGTGGCTGCTATGGTCATTGAACGTGACAATATTATAGATATTATTAAGATATATGTATAAAATTACAGAGTAGTTAATAATAGTTAAGCTATATAAGATGAACGAGATAATACAAGATAAAATAAGGAAGCAACAATATATACGTAATTTGATGAAGTATAGTGAACCTCCGTTACAATAGATTTATTAGATGTGTTACCGAAAGAAATTGACAGAGTTTGGTGATGTTGGAAGGTTCGGGGCTTAGTGATTCCGCAAGGTGATCAGATATTATTTGCATCCTACATATATATTATTATTATTGCGTACATCGAACCGACACTAAAACATGAAGAACAAAACGCGTTCGCCCTTTAATAACGACCTATAAATTATAATATAATATACTGTGATTTACACATAAATACATAATATTACGTGCCATTCATTTGACACGAGCATATACATTATACATAATAATATGATGATGTATAGTGCCCAATCTAAGGTCGGTAGTAGGTTTGGTACCTCTGCAGGATCGACATCATTGTAATAATAATAATATTTTTATCATATACCACCGAGACCGTGTGATACGAAATATTATTATTTATTACATTTTTATTGTTGTTGTTGTATATCATTATATTATGCGAAACGAATGGTGTAGGCATGGACGGTACCTACACGCGGAGATAAAAGCCAGAAGATAACGCTTATTATTGTGCAACGGCCGTCTGATAACGATTACATTTTTTTATTTTATTTTTTAATAACACAATATTATATTATTCGACGATGGCAAAGGTGTTCACACGGAAAATCACGTATATACGGGGGCGCGACTCGAATGCTTGGGCACGCCGCGGCACTCGAACTCGGCGCGTTTTTAATACAAAGAATAATATTAATAATAATAATTACGTTTACACGACACGCGTGTTCAAATATTTTATGCGTATACAATGCAATATGTACCTATACAAAGGGTCTCTCGAGCGGTGGAGTAAGCACCGCGAATGCGTATGTTACAGTCCTGCATGGGATACGGCGGCAGAGGCGGCGGTAGGTGTTGGTGGTAGTAGCTAGGGTAGTGTCGCTATGGAAGGATGTGTTGGGAAATCATGATATTTCGTAATTTTATGAATACATATTATAATATATTGGCGTGACACGGACGTATATAATATTATGTTATATCGGGTGATTTTTTATCGGGCAATATCTTACTAAACATAAGACATACCTATCGGTATAAGATATGATATTATTATATTGTTTTTTTATTTATAAAGCTTAAGACTCGATATAACAGGACTATTAGCTTACTTATACTTAAATTTATATTATTATCTCATTTAATACATAATATTGTTTTTTTTCCTTTATTGAGGTTTTAACCTAAAATGATTATGTATCGACACTTGTTATACATATAACACTATACAATTGGTAGACAAGAAAATATTCTGCTAAAGCTCACACTATCAAATGTTTAAACACGAAAATTGCTGTAAGCTCCACTACGATCGGGTAGGGAGCAATACATGTTATTGTTAAATCCCAATTTAGTGGCGTGTGTTAAGAGGTTGTACCCAGTGATGCATAATCTAGTGTATTTAATTATGACAGCGCGAATAATTTTTACCCATGGTCGGGTAGGAATGATTTAAGATATTGACCTATATTCAGAAGCGTAAGACTCTCGTTTATCCTATTCCTGATTCCACAGTTTCTGGGTAAATTTGCGGTGTAGAGGTACCATAAGTCGGGATAGGGGTACTATAAGTCGGTATAAGGGTACATCTAAGGACCTGAGTGAGAGTGATTAGCGGTGGAGCCAGCTAAAGACTCAGCGTGCTCAATGCTCATTGCCATTGATACATATAATGTGCAATAGGAAGGATATGGTGAAATACCTGATTTTGAGGGACAACAAAGAACACGAACTCTTAAAATAATGGGGCAAACAATAATCCGTATCCAATGATGAGATTTCTATACACCATATGCTATATCCAAACGCAAAAAGTCCAGGGTTATGAATTTATCATATTATTGTTATACCTACGTCATAATAATATTACCAATAACGTCCGAGAGCAATAAATATTATTATACTGATCCGGGTATATGCTTCGCGGCAGAATTCCACCGACGAACAGAGTCGGTCGATTGTACAGTATAATAATATTATTATATATAGGACATTATATTATATTATATTTTATTACGGTTCTCACGCCCGTTTTCGTTCGAAACAATACGATAATAATATCGATTGTTGGATGTTTTGAGCAGTATACAGCAGAGAGTCCACAAGACTCATTGATTATAAACTATTTTATGTATAATTTATACGCAGTAAGTCTATCTATGGCATTTTTATATACAAGGTGGCTGTTTAAAACTGAAAAAAAACGTTTTTGGAAAAATTTTTTTTTTGCATGAAATGGTACCCAGACATTCATATTTTATAAAATAACATTTTTGAAAAAAAATTATATATTTTTGGTTATCATTTTTTCTTTAAGGACCTAGGTAGTTTTTATTTTTCGAATTACTGCGCGTACATTTTTCATTTTATATGTTTCGAAGCTGAATATTTTTTTGTCAAATTAAAATATTCAATACTTACACAAAAATTGAATTTCAAACGAGTACCTAATTAATTAGTTAGAAGTACCTACCTGTTTAAAGTTTTGATGAGCTGAGTGGAGTGACTGTTTTCAATTCATCAAGAATTTGTTCTTCAAAACTTTAAATACTTATATAAATCAAAAGTGTTATAACTTTACTTTTAACCGATCAACTTGTTCGGAATTAGACTTTTTTATATATTGCAATATTCAAAAAATTATTCTATTTAGAAATAAGAAATTATAAATGTATATTATCATTTAAAAGAGTAAAAATTTAAATAATGATAACTGTAGTAAAAAAAAATAACTTTTCAAAAATAATATAATTCTATAAAGACTTTAAATTAAATATCTTAAACAAATATTTTGCGAATATGTAATTTTGAGTAAATTAGTGTTTATATTTAAAAGAATATGTATACACCAGCTAGGTCCCATCTCCCAGATAAGACACGTTAACCAGATATAGCTGGTATATAGGTATATGAAAAGGAATAGGTATATAAGCACGCCACAAATAACACGTTTTTGTTAAAGTTATTGAAATAGTTTTTTTTTTTTTTTAATATTTAAATTTTTTATCAACAAAAAAAACATACATTTTTATCGTCATTGTAATATATAAATACACACAAGTATAATATAATATAATTATTATTATTATAATCTCCTAGAAGTATATATAATATAATATAATAATATTATTACAATAACGACATTGTAATCGGATCTACCTACTATTAAACGCTAAAATATTCGCTAATAATATATTACATTATAATATTGTTGTTGTTTTTATCCAATTTTATATAATATATAGTTAATATACTTAATAATAAATTGACTAGAATTTAATAAGATCAATTGCTTTGGAATAGCTCATCTGCATGTGTTGTAAGCAATAATAAAGATATTGTTCCGAAACAATAACAGTAATTTATTTATAACAATCGTCTTCCTTTTATAATATAATATACATGAATAGTTTATATTACGGTACCTTTGGCTTTGAAGCTATATTTTTCACATAACTAAATATTTATTTTTTTCGGGTTACACGAAAAATGAAAATGTTCAATTATTTTTAATGTTTTATTATATTATAATATAGGTATACCTACCATGCGCTTGGTCAATATACACTTACAAATAAAAATTCATGAAAACGAGGTTAATAAAAGCGCACTAGCGGTTCTCGTAGACTGAATACTGATTACGATTATATATATATTATGGTCTTTTTTTTTTTTTATTTTTTAAGAGATAATATACAATCTATACAATATAGCACAATAAGTATATGTGAAAAGAGTAGTTATACATGAATAGTCTTGATTAAGAAATCACCCTATGGTAACCCTATAAAATTGAAAAGATTGGAAGGTGGGAGTAATAAGGCAGGAAATTTATTAAGTGGAAGGTAAGGTACACATTTTTTTTTTTTTTTTTTTTAATTTAAGAGGTCTCTACACCATCTTCTTTTTAGCCTCCTGCGAGGATTTTCCGGGAGCGTTACGGTATTTAGGCTTTGAATCAGTGGATTTTCGTGATTGTTTAGGCGTGAGAAGAATCGTTTGTAAGAGATTATAGATTCTTCTTCTATAGATTTCATACGTAGGTCGTTATGAAGGGTTAGATTAGATATGTAGGGTTGGGCATTTGTGATTTTTCTTAGTGTTATATTTTGATAGGCTTGAATTTTGTTTAGGTTCGTTTTTTTGGCTGTACCCCAAAACTGAAGTCCGTATGTCCAAATTGGCTTTATCAGTGATTTGTATATTAATAATTTAGTTTTTAAACTTGAATATTTATTATTTGTAATTAAATTTTTTAGTGAGCGGGAGCGAGAGTTTAAAATTAATCTTTTTGATTTGATATGTTGGTTCCAAGTTAGTCTTTTATCTAGTATGATGCCGAGATATTTTACTGAGTTGGACATAGGAATTGGAATATTGTCAACTGTGACAGGCGGGCAAACACCATGTTTAAGAGAGAAGGTGGTGTGGACTGATTTACTGTGGTTGAGTTTAATTCTCCATTTGGTATACCATTGTGAGAGTTGATCAAGATGGGATTGCAAATTGGCTGAGGCTGTAACTGGATTTTCATGGATCGACATTATAGCTTTATCATCGGCATAATCGGCGACTAGGGTGTCTTGCGAAATGGGTTGATCGGAGGAGTATATATTGAAAAGAAGAGGCGATAATATGGCTCCTTGGGGTACTCCTGCATTGATTGGGGCCAGATCGGAAGTGCAAGACCCGAGGCGGATTTGGAAATATCTATCTGTTAAATACGATTTAATAAGAAGAAAAAGTGACGAGGGGAGAAAATTACGAAGCTTGAATAAAAGGCCATCGTGCCAGACGCGATCGAATGCCTGTGATATGTCTAGGAATGCACAGGTGCAGTATTGTTTGCGTTCGAGAGTTGATGAAATAGCATCAACTAGTCGATGTGTTTGGTGGATTGTACTATGGTTGGTACGGAAGCCAAACTGAGATGGAGGAAGGATGTTATTGGTGATAATATAAGGGGAAATGCGCTGAAGGATGAGTCTTTCACAAATTTTTGAAAGGAACGGTAGAAGGCTTATAGGCCTGTAGGAGCCAGGAGAGTCAGGTGGTTTATTGGGTTTGGAGAACATAACGATGTGAGAGAATTTCCATAGTAAGGGGAAGTAAGAGAGTCTTAGAATTGCGTTGTAAATGTAAGTTAATAGTATAATTGCTTTTTTCGGTAGACACTTAACGACTTCTGCGGTTATTAGGTCGAAGCCAGGAGATTTTTTGTTAGAGTATTTTAAGATTATGTTTTTCACCTCGTTAGGAGTGCAGTATTTTGTAGGAGGTCCTATTGATGAGGGGGAATCTAGAATTTTTTTAACGTTACTCATGTGTAGGTTATCAACAATATCAGCATGGGGTTGGAAAATATTTGAAAGGTGTGATTGAAACACTGCAGCTTTTTCTAGGTCACTAATAGCTAAGGAGTTATCTTCTTTTCTGAGAGGGGTTGAGATAGATTTATAATTTAGTAACCTTTTGGATTCTCTCCAGAGACTGCCATCTGCAGCCGACAATTTGTGTAATTTCTGTTCGAAAGTGTTTGATTTATGTTTGCTAGAACTTTTTTTAATGAATTAGCAAGTTTATTATATTTTATTTTATGAGATGGGAGATGGGAGGCCTGGTACCTTGCTCTTGCCCTGCGTTTTTCGACAATCAGATTACGGATTTCTTCTGGTAAAAGGTGTGGTTTGGGTTTTAAGTTTCTATTTTTGTCAGGCTTGGTAGTTGACCATGCTGTCGATTGAATGAGATTTGTTAGATTATAGACTGCTTCGTCTATATCTGTGTTGGACTTAAGTTTGATATTTAAGTTTATTTTTTCCTTAATTAGATCGTGAAATTGTTTACGATTTGTTAAGGGGGAGAATAGTTTAGGAGGCTCTATGCGAACTGACGGTGTTGCAGAAATCGAAAGTAATACGGAGGAGTGGTCTGAGTTTAAGTCTAAAATATTATAGGTAGAGCAATATAAGTTGCCCGGAATTTTAGCTGAGAAGATATCTAATATATCTGGCCTTTTTCTGGGAGAGGTGGGCCAATAAGTAGGTCCAGGTGGTGATAAAATTTGGAAATGTCTTTCGTTGGCTAAGTTATAAAGTACGGTGCCGCGAGGGTTGTTGACGCGACAACCCCAACTCTGGTGCTTGGCGTTATAATCGCCACCGACAATAAAATTATTTTTAATTGTATTAAAGTAATTTGAAAGTATTTCTTTAGTGATCTTGTGACGAGGGGGAGAGTAAAATGCGCCAATAGTAAGTGGTATGTTGTTTAATTTGATTTGAATAGAGCAGGATTGAATATGATCAAAACTATAGTTAGGAAGTGGTTGATAAAATAAGGAAGTTTTGACTAGAATTGCTACACCACCGTGTGCGGTATTGTCTGGGTGGTTCGATTTTAATGAAAAGTAACCTGGGATATTTATAAAGGAGTATTTTGTGAAATGGGTTTCTGTTATCAGTGCTATATCAACACGTTTATTATATAAAACTGTTTGTAATTCATTGATATGATTTTTGAGACCGTTGGCATTGAAGAGGAGGAT